>CAXITT010000782.1:272026-283284 GCA_964033795.1 Lymnaea stagnalis
CCCCCCCCCCCCCCCCCTTATCTCCCGACTTTCACCGTGAACACAATTATCCCATTGACTTTATTTGACCTCTGGCTGAACCTGAACACAAAAAATTCCTCAGAAAAGTGCATCTCAAACTTTCCATTTCCTGATCATAAAAACTAATGCCCCCAATTCTGACTATCTATAAATACAATCTTATGCACGACTCAAATAAATACTGTGCTATTACCAATATTATGATGGAATCGTAATAGCAGGCAAGTGTTCAGGACAAGAATGGTGGTGGTGGTGGTGGTCGTGGTTTTGGGGGAGTGGTGGTGGTGGTGGTGGTCGTGGTTTTGGGGAGTGGTGGTGGTGGTCGTGGTTTTGGGGAGTGGTGGTGGTGGTTGGGGGGGGGGGTTAAACAATGTACAGCGCTAGATGAACTATTGATTAGAGGACACCGGACGGCAAGCATAATGAGCGTCTTCACAATGACGTGATGAAGATCTCAAATAAATGTGTGAAACAAAGTTGTACACATTTCGAAACTTTCTTTAACGAAGGTTAGTGATTTAAAAAAAAAAAAAAATGTTGATGGGATTTTTATTGAGATATCCAGCGGATGTGTTTGAATTTTAGGTCTGCCCGTGCGTTTGTATCGTGCTGGTGGAGCAGCGAGGGAGTAGTTAGTTGGTGAGGAATTTGGCAAGGTGCATGAATTCTATTTTTAGAATGCCATTACTGGAATCCATCAACAGGTAATGTAGGTCGTAGCAGGTAAAAAATAAGCCGGCCCGGGGGGGGGGAGCTCGGGGATTGGAAGGGGGAGGGGGGTACATTGTTGAAGAACATTCGAATCGTTTAGCTCGAAGGTAAGAACTAAATAATTGAGTGCATGTGTGTGTACGTTTGAGTGCATGTGTGTGTCTGTTGGTGTGTTTTTGTGTATGCGCGTGAGTGCAGGTCTACGTTTAAATAATAAAAAATTGAGACTTGACGTCGTGTCTTAGGGAAATCAGCAGCTCATCCTGAGAGTGTCGTTCGTGCGTCGGATTCTTTCAGCCAAGGAGACACTGGAAATTGGCATCGGATACAGAACTGATGGTCGACAGTATTTAAGGTCAAGAGACTAAACTTTAAATCCAAAGTCCGGACAGACATCATCGGGGACTCTCTGGTGTGACGACGACTGTGGCCCTTAATGCAGAATCAGAGGCCGATATGCAACGCAGTGTTGCAAACTTATCGAATGCCTGCACAAACTTTGGTCTTACCATTAACCCCAAAAAAAGACTGAGGTGCTGTGCAAACAAGCTCCACGAAAACCTTACATCGAGCCGAACATCCAAGTCGATGGTGAAAGTCTTAAAGTTGTGAACAGCTTCTCTTACCTCGGTAGCACACTGCGCCAAAGCTAAACGATCGATGGTTGAGGTGACCCTTCGAATTGCAAGAGCCATTTTTTTTTGCCCCTCACCCACCAAAAAATACCCTGAAATCAGGCCCCTGCTGTAACGATCTATCCATAACACCTTAGAGAAGTTCGGCCATCAGTTTGACTGGTTTCATAACGGGGATCCATCAATAAAACTTAAGATTTGCTAGGCCATCAGTTTGACTGGTTTCATAACGGGGATCTATCAATAAAACTTAAGATTTGCTAGGCCATCAGTTTGACTGGTTTCATAACGGGGATCCATCAATAAAACTTAAGAATTGCTAGGCAATCAGTTTGACTGGTTTCATATCGGGGATCTATCAATAAAACTTAAGAATTGCTAGGCCATCAGTTTGACTGGTTTCATAACGGGGATCCATCAATAAAACTTAAGATTTGCTAGGCCATCAGTTTGACTGGTTTCATATCGGGGATCTATCAATAAAACTTAAGAATTGCTAGGCCATCAGTTTGACTGGTTTCATATCGGGGATCTATCAATAAAACTTAAGAATTGCTAGGCAATCAGTTTGACTGGTTTCATATCGGGGATCTATCAATAAAACTTAAGAATTGCTAGGCCATCAGTTTGACTGGTTTCATAACGGGGGAAATCCAACAGAGATAAAAGGAGGTAATGGACGGGACGTGATTGTAATTTTTTTTTTTAATGTGAGAGGGGAATATCTGACAGGGAAGGACAACTAAGAAGGGATGAAACGAAGATGGAAGTGATCAGATTGGAAATATCTGACGAGGGGTAGACAACCAGGAAGGGATAAAAGGGTGATAGAATGGACGAGAGTGGAAATGGGGGAGGAGGTAGGGGCAAGGGAACAGAATCGAGGTGTCTGAAATATATTTGAGGTCGGCTTGACGTAACAAAAGCCCTGTATGTACTGAGGACAGGAGGGGAAACAATCTCTAAAGTCAACAACCCTTCAACACAGTTTTGGGTGTAAAGCTCTTATAAAACGTAACATCTTGAAATGGGGATGGTGCTGAAAATTGGACAAAACACGCTTACAAGTTAGAGAATCCTAACTATTGCCCCCCCCCCACCATCTCTCTCTCAAGGCTCCCAACCGCACAATTTTTTTCACGCCCCTGAACTTCCTGAACAATATTAATTTTTTTTTTTAATGAACCACCCGCTCTTACACCACAGCCTCATCTCACCAACATTTTCAGAAAAGATAAAAGAACATTTTACCAAACGCATTTGCGTTATTATTATTTTTTTTTTGGGGTTGTTTTTAAAGAATCTAATGAGCGCAGTTATCGGGAATTTTATGTTCTGAAATCAACGTCTATTTTCTTCATCTTCCCCCTGAAACAACAGGAAAAACAGATTTTTGGGGGTTGGGGATGAAAATTTGATAGGAAGTGTTGTCATCGGCATTGAGTCTATGTGTGTGTGTGTGTGTGTGTGTACGGTCGATGGGAAGTAGGTTAATGAGACGTTCGAAGATTTTTTCCCAGACAGCCAACCAGCCAGCCAGCCAGTCAGCCAGTCACAAACAAAAGCGAAGTTAATATAAAGGATTTAAAAACCAAAAAAAAAAGGAGAAAACATTGTATCGACCAGTGGTGCTGAAACATCCTTTCACTGTGTCTGGTGGTGCTGGCATATCCTGTCACTGTGTCTGATGGTGCTGACATATCCTGTCAGTGTGTCTGGTGGTGCTGACACATCCTTTCACTGTGTCTGGTGGTGCTGGCATATCCTGTCACTGTGTCTGGTGCTGCTGACTTGTCCTTTCACTGTGTCTGGAGGTGCTGACACATCCTTTCACTGTGTCTGGTGCTGCTGACTTGTCCTTTCACTGTGTCTGGAGGTGCTGACACATCCTTTCACTGTGTCTGGTGCTGCTGACTTGTCCTTTCACTGTGTCTGGAGGTGCTGACACATTCTTTCACTGTGTCTGGTGCTGCTGACTTATCCTTTCACTGTGTCTGGAGGTGCTGACACATCCTTTCACTGTGTCTGGTGCTGCTTACACATCCTTTCACTGTGTCTGATTGCGCTGATATATCCTGTCACTATGTCTGGTGGTGCTTGACATATGACGTCACTGTGTCTGGAGGTGTTAAATCATAAAATAACTCAGGCTGCTGGTGCAAAATCATTTTCTTCTCTTTGTCTTCTGGTGCTCATTCCTCCTGTCACATTCCTTCTACATGTGCTAAGTCATTATGCTACTGTGTCTGCTGGTGCTAAGTCATTATGCTACTGTGTCTGCTGGTGCTAAGTCATTATGCTACTGTGTCTGCTGGTACTAAGTCATCATGCTACTGTGTCTGCTGGTGCTAAGTCATCATGCTACTGTGTCTGCTGGTGCTAATTCATCATGATACCTTGTCTGCTGGTGCTAATTCGCCCTAAACAGATGTAAATTATCCTGTCAGTGTGTCTGCTGATGCTGACTTCATTCTGTCACTGTGTATGCCTTGCGGGTTTAAGCCTAATAATGATTTTTTTTTTAAAATGCAGTGACTATTTCTTCGTATTCCGCTTGATCAGCACTTGTTCAAGTCTTTACTAAACTTGGATCTATGACGGATTGGTTGTGAGAGCGAATCCTCGGGCGAGCAACGGAAATGCGAACTCTCTTTTTTGTGGGAATGGATTTCGTCTTGACTCCAATTCTTAATAGACAAGGGAGGTTCTCAACCTTTTGGCTCCATGAACTCTTTGGTTGCCTGGCTACTTTGATTTTAATACATTTCAAACTGCCCAGTGTTTTTTTTTTTTTTTTTCCCTTTAAACTGAAGGTCTGTTAGTGTAACATAGTTTAGCCCGGGTTTGACACACATTCGCCGATGTGGTTTTTTTTTCCCCCTCCATAAGTTTGCTATTTACATCCCGAAACCCCAAGAGTGCTCATCCATAAAATATCAGGTTAGATCACATAGGACGAGTTTGTTGTAGAATGTAGCGTAGGTGTCCCGTGGCGTCCATAGGTAGTAATTCCCAGGTCTTGTAAGAGTATTGGCACTCTCTTTGATTTGAACTTGGTGTACGTCTGCCTCCACCCCACTGTTTCTCGCGGGTCAGACGAATTGGCAGCATTGATTCAATCAGTTTGCCAAATTCTGCCCACGAGCTGAAAATCTGAATAATTGGATCATAAACTGTGGCGAGTTCAAAAAAAAAANTATCCAAGTCTATATTCAACGAAGATATCCAAGACTATATTCAACGAAGATATCCAAGTCTATATTCAACGAAGATATCCAAGACTATATTCAACGAAGATATCCAAGTCTATATTCAACGAAGATATCCAAGACTATATTCAACGAAGATATCCAAGTCTATATTCAACGAAGATATCCAAGACTATATTCAACGAAGATATCCAAGTCTATATTCAACGAAGATATCCAAGACTATATTCAACGAAGATATCCAAGTCTATATTCAACGAAGATATCCAAGACTATATTCAACGAAGATATCCAAGTCTATATTCAACGAAGATATCCAAGACTATATTCAACGAAGATATCCAAGTCTATATTCAACGAAGATATCCAAGACTATATTCAACGAAGATATCCAAGTCTATATTCAACGAAGATATCCAAGACTATATTTAACGACGATATACAAGACTATATTCAACGAAGATATATAAGTCTATATTGAACGAAGATATCCAAGTCTATATCCAACGAAGATATCCAAGACTATAATCAATGAAGATATCCAAGACTATATTCAACGAAGATATCCAAGTCTATAATCAACGAAGATATCCAAGACTATAATCAACGAGGATACCCAAGACTATATTCAACGAAGATATCCAAGTCTATTCTCGATGGTGAGTACACAGGTAGCTTGTGAGTCCTATTTGTGCATGGAAACTTTACCCGTATTTAGGACACACTTGGGGGCGGAGGGGAGGTCTTGGTGTTATTGGAAGCAATTTTGCTTTTCCTTGCCGTGCGATTTCTTTGGAAGTGAGCGGTACGTTTACTCTCTGAAGATTGTGCTCCATAGTGAGTCTGCCTCGCCATTTTGTGCTCCATAGTTTGTCAGCCTTGCCATTTTGTGCTCCATAAAGTGTCTGCCTTGCCAGTTTGTGCTCCATAGTGTGTCTGCCTTACCAGTCTGTGCTCCATAGTGTGTCTGCCTTACCAGTTTGTGCGACGCAAAGCTAATGGTTTCCATGAGTCCAGGTTGTGTCCTTAGATGTCGCCTTGAGGACCACTTTTGGAAAATCTTTGAAACGTTTCCTCTACTCACCAGCTGAGGGTCTCCCTTTGGAAAGTACATCGTTCATTAGTGGTTTAGGAAGTCTGCTGTCTGGCTTTTAGGAAGTCTGCTGTCTTGCATTATGAAGTCTGTTCTTTGGCATTTAGGAAGTCTGCTGTCAGGCATTTAGGAAGTCTGCTGTCTTGCATTTAGTAGGTCTGCTATTTGGCATTTGGGAAGTCTGCTGTCAGGCATTTCGGAAGTAGGCTGTCTGGCATTCTCTTACCATTTTCAGAATTATCATTATTTTTTTTTATTTTTTTTTTTTGTTGTAATATAAGATCAAAGTATGTTAAGCTTGAATTTGTTTACAGGACAAAACATTGACGTTTCGGCTTAGAGCCTTCATCCTGTCAATGAATTCAAATTGAGCATACCTTGTTCTTATATTTCATCTCACAGCTTGAATGCAGTCCATCAATTGTTATCCCCATTTTTTTTTTTTGTAAGAACGTGTGGATGCTGAGAACGGTAGCCTGTCGTAGGGCTTATATAGCAGGGACTTTGTCCGGCCACTGTATCTCAAGAAGCATGCGTTGACAGCATCTAGAGACATCTTACACATCATTGATGTCCAGTAATGGTGCTAACTGTTAATATAGAGACATCTCACAGATCATTGATGTCCTGTAATGGTGCTACCTGTTTATATAGAGACATCTCACAGATCATTGATGTCCTGTAATGGTGCTACCTGTTTATATAGAGACATCTCACAGATCATTGATGTCCTGTAATGGTGCTACCTGTTTATATAGAGACATCTCACAGATCATTGATGTCCTGTAATGGTGCTACCTGTTAATATAGAGACATCTCACACATCATTGATGTCCTGTAATGGTGCTACTTGTTTAAATGGAGACATCTCACACACCATTGATGTCCTGTAATGATGCTACCTGTTTATATGGAGACATCTTACACATCACTGATGTCCTGTAATGGTGCTACCTGTCTATTTGGAGACATCTCACACATCAGTGATGTCCTGTAATGGTGCTAACTGTTTATATAGAGGCATCTTACACACCATTGATGTCCTGTAATGGTGCTACCTGTCTATATAGAGACATTTTACACATCACTGATGTCCTGTAAAGGTGCTACCTGTTTATATAGAGACATCTTACACACCATTGATGTCCTGTAATGATGCTACCTGTTAATATAGAGACATCTCACACATCACTGATATCCTGTAATGGTGCTAACTGTTTATATGGAGACATCTCACACATCACTGATGTCCTGTAATGGTGCTACCTGTTTATATGGAGACATCTCACACACCACTGATGTCCTGTAATGGTGCTAACTGTTTATATGGAGACATCTCACACATCAGTGATGTCCTGTAATGGTGCTACCTGTCTATATATAGACATCTTACACATCACTGATGTCCTGTAATGGTGCTACCTGTTTATATAGAGACATCTTACACACCATTGATGTCCTGTAATGGTGCTACCTGTTTATATGGAGACATCTCACACATCACTGATATCCTGTAATGGTGCTAACTGTTTATATGGAGACATCTCACACATCACTGATGTACTGTAATGGTGCTAACTGTTTATATGGAGACATCTCACACACCACCGATGTCCTGTAATGGTTCTAACTGTTTATATGGAGACATCTCACACATCAGTGATGTCCTGTAATGGTGCTACCTGTCTATATAGAGACATCTCACACATCAGTGATGTCCTGTAATGGTGCTAACTGTTTATATGGAGACATCTCACACATCAGTGATGTCCTGTTATGGTGCTACCTATCTATATAGAGACATCTCACACATCAGTGATGTCCTGTAATGGTGCTAACTGTTTATATGGAGACATCTCCCACATCAGTGATGTCCTGTAATGTTGCTACCTGTCTATATAGAGACATCTTACACATCACTGATGTCCTGTAATGGTGCTACCTGTTTATATAGAGACATCTTACACACCATTGATGTCCTGTAATGGTGCTACCTTTTTATATGGAGACATCTCACACATCACTGATATCCTGTAATGGTGCTAACTGTTTATATGGAGACATCTCACACATCACTGATGTCCTGTAATGGTGCTAACTGTTTATATGGAGACATCTTACACATCACTGATGTCCTGTAATGGTGCTAACTGTTTATATGGAGACATCTCACACACCACTGATGTCCTGTAATGATGCTACCTGTTTATATGGAGACATCTCACACATCACTGATGTCCTGTAATGGTGCTAACTGTTTATATGGAGACATCTCACACACCACTGATGTCCTGTAATGATGCTACCTGTTTATATAGAGACATCTTACACATCACTGATGTCCTGTAATGGTGCTAACTGTTTATATGGAGACATCTTACACATCACTGATGTCCTGTAATGGTGCTAACTGTTTATATGGAGACATCTCACACATCAGTGATGTCCTGTAATGATGCTACCTGTTTATATGGAGACATCTCACACATCACTGATATCCTGTAATGGTGCTAACTGTTTATATGGAGACATCTCACACATCACTGATGTCCTGTAATGGTGCTAACTGTTTATATGGAGACATCTCACACATCACTGATGTCCTGTAATGGTGCTACCTGTTTATATAGAGACATCCTACGGGACATTAACGTGCTGTTATCGAGCTATTGTCCTTTTCTCTGTATCCCCGTCCCGCGTTTTCCCCAATACAAATCCTTTTAAGTTGAAGATGTTACCAAATGTTCCCACTGATTAGACGTGCCATCCAAAAAGATCGCTAATGCTAAAGTCCTTGTAGTTAGCCCATCTTATCTGTAAACGGACTGGGACATCGAAGGAAATACAACTAGGCAAAGGCCGGTAAGTTCAATTCTTCTGTCCATGAAGACGAAACCTTTATATCTAAACATTAAAGAATTTGATATGCATAAACATTACAGATGTGATATATCTAAACATTTCAGGTTTGATATATCTAAACATTAAAGATTTGATATATCTAAACATTTCAGGTTTGATATATCTAAACATTAAATATTTGATATATCTAAACATTCCAGGTTTGATATATCTAAACTTTTCAGATTTGATATATCTAAACATGGCGAATTTGATATATATAAACATTACGGGTGTGATATATCTAAACATTACAGATTTGATATATCCAAACATTACAGATCTGATATATCTAAACATTTCAGGTTTGATTTATATAAACATTACGGATCAGATTGTGACTTCACTAACATTAAATTTAGAGAATGCTAGTTTTAAAAGAGATGTTAGGCTCTTCATTCTCCAGTTGAGTAGCTTAAGGCTTGAGTCTACGTGCCTAGTCTAGTTTGTTTGTGTGAGTTTGTCCGCATGTTCGTATGTAGCTTAAGGCTTGAGTCTACGTGCCTAGTCTAGTTTGTTTGTGTGAGTTTGTCCGCATGTTCGTATGTAGCTTAAGGCTTGAGTCTACGTGCCTAGTCTAGTTTGTTTGTGTGAGTTTGTCCGCATGTTCGTATGTAGCTTAAGGCTTGAGTCTACGTGCCTAGTCTAGTTTGTTTGTGTGAGTTTGTCCGCATGTTCGTATGTAGCTTAAGGCTTGAGTCTACGTGCCTAGTCTAGTTTGTTTGTGTGAGTTTGTCCGCATGTTCGTATGTAGCTTAAGGCTTGAGTCTACGTGCCTAGTCTAGTTTGTTTGTGTGAGTTTGTCCGCATGTTCGTATGTAGGTTAAGATCAATCAATACCTTTACTCGTTTATGAAAATTGGTGTTAATCGCTTTTTTCTTCTTTGTCACGGGCCATTTCGATACCGTGGTATCCCTCCAGCGATACCCCCCTCAATGTGCGCTTTTGAAACCATTGATTTCTTACGGAAATAATCGAGTCACGCCTTGTTAGAAATTATCTTTACTTACACTGCACGAGCCAAAAAAAAACACACAAAAATCTGTTGTGATTACCCACCAGGCATTTAGCCAACAAACATCATGACACGTGACTTGCCTGCGGCAGACGTGATCGATGGTTCATGTACCGCGGTTCGTTTGTAACATTGGAACTGGGGCGACTTGTTTGTAACATTTGAGCTGAAGCGGCTTCTTTGTAACATTCGAACTGAAGTGACGTGTTTGTAACATTTGAACTAAAGTGACTTGTTTGTAACATTCGAACTGAAGCGACTGGTTTTAACATTTGAACTGAAGTGACGTGTTTGTAACATTTGAACTGAAGCGACTGGTTTGTAACATTTGAACTGAAGCGGCTTGTTTGTAACATTCGAACTGAAGCGGCTTGTTTGTAACATTGGAACTGAAGCGGCTTGTTTGTAACATTTGAACTAAAGTGACATGTTTGTAACATTCGAACTGAAGCGACTGGTTTTAACATTTGAACTGAAGTGACGTGTTTGTAAAATTGTAACTGAAGCGGCTGGTTTGTAACGTTTGAACTGAAGCGGCTTGTTTGTAACATTTGAAGTGAAGCGGCTGGTTTGTAACATTTGAACTAAAGTGACGTGTTTGTAACATTTGAACTAAAGTGACTTGTTTGTAACATTTGAACTGAAGTGACTTGTTTGTTATATTTGAAGTGAAGCGGCTGGTTTGTAACATTTGAACTAAAGTGACTTGTTTGTAACATTTGAACTGAAGTGACTTGTTTGTTATATTTGAACTGAAGTGACTGGTTTGTAATATTTGAACTGAAGCAGCTTTGTTTGTAACATTTGATCTGAAGCGGTTTGTTTGTATGATGATTCCTTTATTATACGACATGTTTTTAGCTAGTGAAGATAGCAAATTATTCTATGATTACCAGTGATCTCTACCCGGGTGTGGAGTTTACGAAATCGAATGTTAATATCATTGTTGAAATATTCGATTACTCTTAGTCGAGCGCCTCTTAGTCGAGTATTTTCTTGCAACATTTGTCGATAGTGCTCTGACAACACTGCCCGTCAACGAATACCCAGGCACACCGAATACTGGAGCACAGAACAATTCATGCATGGCTAGGGTTCTTCTTTAGCGCGTGTATATCTTTCACGCAGATTCAGTTGGTTGCAGTATTAATCCATTCCTGTCATACCGAGTGATCATTCCAGACACAACAATGACACTCATGACGCAACTCGCGGACCCAAACGGCGCCCATACCAACAACAGTGATTCTCATACCCTCTGACGGTGATCAGATGATCAAATCGCACAACGAGGTTTTCATTCGCCTTAACGCTCCTTGCCATTTTATTAGAGTGTCTTACTTGCTGTAGCAATTTCAAGGAACCGTTATGCTCTTGGCAAGCTGGAAAAATCTTACTATGTCCTTTCATGGAAAAAGATAAACATCATATCCACACTTAAGATGTGTGACGTATGGGGGTACACCTTCTCCCGACTGCAAGACTCTTGTCAATATCTCCTCTCCAGGTGGTCTACGCCACCACCCCCCACACCTAGTTACGCAGGTCTGTAATAACCAATCTATGTTCCAGGGGGGGGGGGGGGTTTGTCCGCGTCTTATTGACGAAGCCACGTTTTCTTTTCATGCCCGGTTTATCTTTAAATTCACACAGGCCGTCAACGGTTTCAGCG
>CAXITT010000782.1:287162-302355 GCA_964033795.1 Lymnaea stagnalis
GATTTTGGGAACTTTTGGACCCCCCCCCCCCCTTCCCCTCTTTTTTTCCCTTGTTGGATGTTGATTTTTGAAATAAACACGGGTGGGGGGGGGGGGGAGTATCATTAAGTCAGTTATGTAGTTAAGTTATTGTTTTTTTGATCAATCTAATGTTATCAATAGGCCATGAGGAATGTCAAAGTCTTTTAAGAGTCTGTAGTGTTCTATCCCCCGACTGACGGGCCGCTAATTAAGGTACCGACACATTTCTTAAACATTCCTTCTTTTTTTTTTTTTTTTTAAATCGCTTGTGGCCCACTTTAGCTCGTTTAGTTTCCTCCGTGGCCCCCATCCTTAACTATAAATATAAAACACTTGCTCTGTTTATAAACATAAAGGATTTATTTTCAAGGTTTTATGCCCCTCCCAGAAAAATGTTATGGTTTCCTGTGACTTAAGTTGAGAACCGCTGAATTTCATCATTTAATGAGTGAAGACCCGAACGACATATATATAAGACGTGATAAGAAAACAAAGACTGGCCAAAGAAATCATGCTGGGCACAACGAGAGGAGGGAGAAGACGAAGAAGACATAGAAAAAGATGGGAAGATGACATCAAAGAGTGGACGGGACAAAAACTAGGCGATGCTGTGCGAAGTGCATAAAACAAAGAGGGATGGAATAGGGTAGTTTTCATGTCATCTGTGGCGCTCCAACGGTCCAAGATCTAATGGACATGATGATGATGTTATATATTATGATCGTTGCATGCGCACTGGTGCCCGACTCTAAAAGTCCATTGGTTACTGTGTGTGTTTGTGTGAGAGTACACACGAACGATCACGTGGTCCGATTTTCTTGGAAAACCTGTTTTAAGCTGAGCTCTGGTGATTAGAGTCAACACCCTTATTTTTTCTTACCTCCCCGGTCCTACTCTCTCTTTGGCCACGCCAATGTTATTAAATTATTCAACCCCTTGGAGACATTCGATTAGGGCTCAGCTGGTGCTGCTTGTGCCATGTATGTGGGTGGTGGTAGGTACGTGTGTGTGTGTCGTAGTGTGTGTGGGTGGTGCTAGGTACGTGTGTGTGTGTGGGTGGTGCTAGGTACGTGTGTGTGTGTGTCGTAGTGTGTGTGGGTGGTGCTAGGTACGTGTGTTTCGTAGTGTCTGTGGGTTTGTGCTTGGTACGTTTGTGTGACGTATTGTGTGTGGGTGGTGCTAGGTAAGTGTGTGAGTCGTAGTGTCAATGGGGGCAGCTGGAGACATGTGTGTTTCGTAATGTCTGTGGGATGTGCTGGGTATGTTTTTTTGACGACGTTTCTGTGGATGGCCGTGGGTATGTTTGTGTGTCGTAGTGGAGATTGGTGGTGCTGTGATTTATTAATGTGTGTGTCGTAGTGGGGGTTGATAAGTTAATAATGTAAGTGTTTGGGGTTGGCGGCTGTGGTTGGTGTGGTCTCCACGTGACTCGGTGTGATAGGCTCTAAAACATGTGACCTTGAGCTGTACAGAGAACTTCAGTGAGGATATATGTAAATGAACCTGTCCTCTTCTTTAGTTAACATTGCACTTATCCCAATCCCTAACGTAGTTCTTTTATTTATTTGGTTTAGTGGTGACCTCTTATGCAAAAAAAAGCGTGAGGACCTCTGTTCTCCATCTTTCGAAGCTCTCCCAGTGCTTGGTCCTGTTGTCTACAGCGCAGCACGTGTGTGTCACATATCATACATTGGTTATCGAGCCATGCAGTATCGAGCAAGGCAGTATCGAGCTTCGAGTTTTGTCATCGATCCATGGATGGTTTCTATGTAGTACACCTTGAAATAGCCGGTCTCTGGTCTTAGAGACCGGCGCAATGTTAGCGCCGAGAGAGTAGCGAGTCGTCATTAAGAACTACGGTTCGCAAGATAAACCTATAGACAGGCCTGGCAAATCGTTGGACCAATGCTCGGAAATAGTTTTCAGATAGAAATAAAGACAATGACATGAATAGGGCCTTCAACTCCTCTATACATTTCACGATGTCGACATATTAAAACTGTAATAAAAACTAAATCGCTGGTCAGAACATGAACCGGTCTCTGTGTTCAGTAAAATAGAGTGTTCGTTCAAAATAGTTGGACGTCTACAGTTGGACGCCCTAATCTGGCGGTCTATGGTCAGACGCCCTAATCTGGCACTCTGTGGTCAGCCGCCCTAATCTGGCACTCTATGGTCAGACGCCCTAATCTGGCACTCTATGGTCAGACGCCCTAATCTGGCACTCTATGGTCAGACGCCCTAATATGTCACTCTGTGGACGCCCTAATCTGGCACTCTATGGTCAGACGCCCTAATCTGGCACTCTATGGTCAGACGCACTAATCTGGCACTCTGTGGTCAGACGCCCTAATCTGGCACTCTATGGTCAGACGCCCTAATCTGGCGGTCTATGGTCAGACGCTCTAATCTGGCGGTCTATGGTCAGACGCCCTAATCTGGCACTCTGTGGTCAGACGCCCTAATCTGGCACTCTATGGTCAGACGCCCTAATCTGGCGGTCTATGGTCAGACGCTCTAATCTGGCGGTCTATGGTCAGACGCCCTAATCTGGCACTCTGTGGTCAGACGCCCTAATCTGGCACTCTATGGTCAGACGCCCTAATCTGGCGGTCTATGGTCAGACGCTCTAATCTGGCGGTCTATGGTCAGACGCCCTAATCTGGCACTCTGTGGTCAGACGCCCTAATCTGGCACTCTATGGTCAGACGCCCTAATCTGGCGGTCTATGGTCAGACGCTCTAATCTGGCGGTCTATGGTCAGACGCCCTAATCTGGNCCCCCAAGCCGTGTGCCATCCGGATTTTCAACGCTCTGGATCTTCGACGCCGGGACCATCGGACGCCTTACTGTACGTGCTGGGACCATCAGACGCCCCTACTGCACGAGCTGGGACCATCGGACGCCCCTACTGTACGTACTGTGTGGGCCATGTGTTACAAATTGGGAGTTGCTTTCTCAGGTCCTATTTGTTACTGGAGTTAAGTTACCGATGTGTAACCGCTGTATATCTGATAGAAACGTAGAAGACAAAGAAGTCAGCAAATACGAAAAAAAATTCTTTCTAGAGCTGGGTCAAGATGAACATTGAGAGGAAATTCCTGGATGGGTGGAAAAGTGTGTGTGTGGGGGGGGGGGAGGTGTCTCAGAATTTTTTCGAAAATGCTATTTTTAAAAATAGTTTTATGGCGTACATCTCCAGGGCAACATTTAAAATCTTGAAATGTAATGGTTCAACTAAAATTCATTTAGTAATTTTTTTTAATGCAAAATTTAGTTTTCGTCACCTAACGTCGATTTTTTTTTTATTCTTAGGCTTTTTATAGCACGTAACACGGCGGGAGCAACGGTTAAGTAAATGTTTATTAAAATAAGGGAGGAGAAACCAATCTGTGACTCTCTGCTTGGGTCACAAACAGAAAAAAATTTTAGATTAACAAACATGTAACAAATACTAAATTGTTTCATCTTCTAACCATCATAACAACATACCACCCTACACCACTCTACCATTTTATCAGCATAACACCCTACAATCCTACCACCATAAATCCCCACCATCCTACGACCATACCATCAGTGATTATTTCAGAAATTTTCCCCCCGGGGGGGGGGGGGGGAGCACTTCAGATTTTTTCGGTTGGGGAGGCGCAGTGCCAGCAGTGCCAGTTGATTTAATGTTGGACATTTTTGCTCCATGGGGCACTTGGCTTTCCCCGGGGGAGGGGGGGCGTATTGCATTAGATAGAAGACAGACGACAAACCTTACTACAAAACCAAAACTTATTTACATCGCAGGGTTTCATGGCTCTAGATCAGGCCAACTTTTAAATAGTTTATAATGTAGTGTTGACATAAAGGCAAACTTTCAGTGACCTGACATTTAGGCATACTGTTCATTAATGCCCTTGCATTCGGGTAGATGACATTTTTGTGTTCCTATGTGACGTAAACACTAAGCAATGCTAGGAAGATTTGTGAAAAATAACGTCTTTCATTTTAAATGTTCCAGTCGCATTATTCCTCAATGTCCTGTCATAGTATTCCTCAATGTCCTGTCATAGTATTCCTCAAGGTCATGTCGTTGTATTCCTTAAGGTCCTGTCATAGTAGTGCTCAAGGTCATGTCAATGTATTCCTCAAGGTCATGACATAGTATTCCTCAAGGTGATGACATAGTATTCCTCAAGATCCTGTCATAGTATTCCTCAAGGTCCTGTCGTTGTATTCCTCAAGATTCTGTCATAGTATTCCTCAAGGTCATGTCGTTGTATTCCTCAAGGTCATGTCGTTGTATTCCTCAAGGTCCTGTCGTTGTATTCCTCAAAGTCCTGTCGTTGTATTCCTCAAGATCCTCTCAAGTATTCCTCAAGGTCAGGTCGTTTATTCCTCAAGGTCCTGTCATAGTATTCCTCGAGGTCCTGTCGTTGTATTCCTCAAGGTCCTCTCATAGTACACCTCAACGTCCTGTCGTTGTACGCCTCAAGGTCCTTTCATAGTATTCCTCAAGGCCCTGTCGTCCAAGGCTGTTGTCTGCTAAACCTAGAGTAACTTGTTTCCTCAACACGCCTTATAATGAGTTGTCTCCCCCTGTGCTGGATTCAAGGCTTCAGACCAAGTTAGACAAGATTAATGTCAATCGCTAGAAGGTCAAGGTTGGAACTTAAAATAAGTGAAGGCTTTAGGAACTGTTCGATTTTAATTTCTAACCGAGCAGTGACTGATCTTGTTAGACTTCTGAAAATGACACAAGGATTTTTTTTATAATCGATTCTTATATCCCCCCCCCCTTTTTTTTTTCGCTCTCTCTCTCCACTCTTCTGGTGACGTCATCAAGTCGTTAATCTTCCTGAAACTTGAGCAACTTTTGACAGTCATGGGTCAGCGAGGAAACTATTCATACGGATTCTGAATTGTCAACTGTCTAGACATTTACGGAGAACCCGTAAAAATAGCACCTGATAGAACTTTTTTGTAAAAATAGCACCTAATGGGACTTATTAGTAAAAATAGCACCTAATGGGACTTATTCGTAAAAATAGCACCTAATGGGACTTTTTCGTAAAAATAGCACCTAATGGGACTTATTCGTAAAAATAGCACCTAATGGGACTTTTTCGTAAAAATAGCACCTAATGGGACTTTTTCGTAAAAATAGCACCTAATGAGACTTATTCGTAAAAATAGCACCTAATGGGACTTTTTCGTAAAAATAACACCTAATGGGACTTATTCGTAAAAATAGCACCTAATGGAACTTATTCGTAAAAATAGCACCTAATGGGACTTATTCGTAAAAATAGCACCTAATGGGACTTGACCGTAAGAACATTACAGAAATCGGTCAGAAACAAGACATCTTTGAAATAAAAATATTGTTTTTAAACGGTATAGCTCAACTTTTATACCTCAATGTTCGCTTTAAGTTTGTATGATTATAATAAGGAGAAATTCAACACTTGATGAAACTTAGACTCACACAAACATGGCCATATTGAACAGTCCGTGGAGACCGCTTGCCAGGAACGTATGCGTCACATCCCCGTGTGCTTGTCGATATCCTAGACAATACAAGACTTTGACAAGACCTAGGCAAGACCTAGACAAGACTTAGACATACCTAGAAAAAATCTAGACAAGACCTAGACAAGACCTAGACAAGACCTAAGAAAGACCTACACAAAACCAAGACAAGACCAAGACAAGACCTAGACAAGACCTAGAATAGACCTACACAAGACCAAGACCAAGACAACACCTAGATAAGACCTAGAAAAGACCTAGACAAGACCTAGACAAGACCTAGACAAGGCCTAGATAATACTTTATTTGAAGTGTGTGATAGATGTATTGAAATCATTTCTTATTTTCGACAAATTCCATGGGACCCAAATGTTCAACATACGACATAAGGGAACATAAAACCCAGGACTAAATTTTCAACATTTGAAATCAGATTTCATGGGACCCAAATGTTCAATATTTGATACCACAGATTTCATGGGGCCCAAATGTTCAATATCTGATAACACGGATTTCATGGGGCCCAAATGTTCAACATTAGACAGCACAGATTTCATAGGACCCAAATGTTCAAAGGAGCTAATCGTGGACTTGTGTAAGAACTTTGCAAGGATATAATGACCACTTTTCTAGAATCTACTGTAAGATTTACTACAATTAATCATATATATTTTAATACGATATATAGATCAGTTTTACCTAAAGCTTAACATGCTTCAAACGCAGTTTCTTGCTATCTGATGAGCTATTACAATCAGAGACCCCAGCGGTAATCGAAACCAGGGGTGGGGGGGGGGCAATGCCGTGAGCGATTCCTCCACGATAGGTCAACTGCGGTAATTAATCATCTAACACCATGAAATTGTCAGTGTTACCGCCCTTGGACTCCACTGTCTTGAGATGTGCTGAGTAACCATGGCCTTGGAATCCACAGTCTATAGATGTGCTGAGCAACCATAGCCTTGGACTCCACTGTCTAGAGATGTGCTGAGTAACCATAGCCTTGGACTCCACTGTCTAGAGATGTGCTGAGTAACCGTAGCCTTGGACTCAACTGTCTAGAGATGTGCTGAGTAACCGTAGCCTTGGACTCCACTGTCTAGAGATGCGCTGAGTAACCGTAGCCTTGGACTCAACTGTCTAGAGATGTGCTGAGTAACCGTAGCCTTGGACTCAACTGTCTAGAGATGTGCTGAGTAACCGTAGCCTTGGACTCAACTGTCTAGAGATGTGCATAGTAGCCGTAGCCTTGGACTCCACTGTCTAGAGATGTACAGAGTAACCGTAGCCTTGGACTCCACTGTCTAGAGATGTGCATAGTAGCCGTAGCCTTGGACTCCACTGTCTAGAGATGTACAGAGTAACCGTAGCCTTGGACTCCACTGTCTAGAGATGTGCATAGTAGCCGTAGCCTTGGACTCCACTGTCTAGAGATGTACAGAGTAACCGTAGCCTTGGACTCCACTGTCTAGAGATGTGCATAGTAGCCGTAGCCTTGGACTCCACTGTCTAGAGATGTACAGAGTAACCGTAGCCTTGGACTCCACTGTCTTGAGATGTGCAGAGTAGACGTTTATATATTATGTACAATTAGCTGATGAACCACTAGACATACTTTTTGAAGCCACTTTTGAAGCATGTTGATAGTTTAAGAAAACATAGTCCTATTAAAGTAGTAAGTAAACAAATGACATTTTTTTTTAAAGACTGGGGTATTGAAGAGTTGGACTATTTTGTTTTCCCCATCATTAGTACGACAGCTGTTAAACGTTTGCAAGTTCTTACACGGGCGTGTGTTCATCCGCGCTCTCCTACGCGGGTCTGCGCACTTAGAATCTGACATTTAAAAAAAGTCGCTTACAAAGCAGAACCATTTTTTTTATCAAACGGGGATAAGTTCAATGTGGGGTTGGTGGGTGGAGGTGAGAGGGCAGAAGGCATTCTGTAAGTTTAGTCCCATTTCGGAATGTTAACCCTTTAGCGTCCAAAGGCTTGCTCTACTTCTTACTGAGTCGACATCCACATTTTCAAAATTTGCTTTAAAAAAACAGATACGTGATGATAAGATTGTTGTATTGTCTTCAGCTTTAGTTGACTCGTCTCACGTTCATCGGCAGTGCAAAGGACATCGAGAAACATTGACTATCGGTTTCAAACTTTTCATATGCAACCACGAAAATAAAGCGCGGAGTCACTCCTTAGCTAGCGGTTAATTTATCCAAATATGCCATTTTAGTTAACCGAATAGCACCGTTCGTGTTACAGATAATTAAACTGGGTATCATATATATAATATATATATATATATATATATATATATATATATATATATATATATATAATTTTAGAAAATTTACGTTTTTACAACTTTTTGAAAATATTTGTTCATTTGTAGTTCAGGGTCGTGAGAAGGGGATTGGTGACCGCATATTATATATATAAATTATTATTTATTAAATGTAACGAATGATGTTTTAAAAATAAACATCCGTACATAGCTAACTGTTTCAAAAATAAGGAAATTCTGATTTATTATTTCTTAAATATGCATTTCGGGGCGCGGAAAACTGGTTTAATTTTTATGTTTACTTTTTAGTAAAAAAAAAATACATCAAAACCTGATTCAGTTAAAATCTATCTTTAGATATTGAGACTCGCAAAAGTAGGTAGAAAGTAGTGCATTTTGCCTTCCATTATTATCTCGGTAACACCGGGTCATATCATCTAGTAAATTTTTTGTTTTTTAATTCTTAATTGGTTTCCTTTGCGTATGATAGGATACCACTTTCGGTGCAAAATAGCGTGGAAAATGATGCCCATGTTTTCGGTTTTGGACTTTTACAGTAACTCTACTTTGGTCAGTTCCTTAAACCAAGAACGGTTTTATCTACAGGTAAAAGGTTACAAGCCAAAAGTACTCTTTCAACCAAAACTGCGAACTGTGACCAAAACGATGACTTCGCAAATGTGAAGTAACGTGTGATGCTCACCTTAGAGACGTGGCTGACAAAATGGGTCTGAATTAATCTTGTCTCAATGTTCTTATGGTGGTTTACTTTCGTGGAGGAGTGAAGTGGGAGGGGGTGGGGGAGGTGGAGGGTGGGAAGGATGTAAGAGATGAAGGTGTCGCTCCAAAAGAACACGTTAGACTAACGGTTAGACTCCATCACAACATACTCCTCACTCACACACGCTCACACAGAACAGTTACCTAGGGTCCCTTCTACCCTTCCAAAACACTACCTTTCAACACCAGATTGTGTACAGCACACACTCTTCCTGTAACGGGCTACACGCTACACTTCGTTACGTAAGTTGCTGCAACACATTCTCCCGAGTCAGGACCTCACACATTCATCATCACATCAACACACACACACTCCTCGTACCATAGCGCCTTGGTTTCTGGCATAGACACCTGCTCAAGTGTAGCCTAGCGTCAAGGTAAGAACAAGGTAAATTCTGTCTCCTAGGTAGTTGCTGAGACAAGATTCGTGTTCAATCTAGTTCAATGTTTCGTTTAAATCAGTGCTCCCCAAGCCGTGGTAAACGGGCTGCTTAAGACTCCTCGAGTGGCCGAATGAAGGACTTCGAGTAGATGAATGAAGCACTGGGACTAGACGAATGAAGCACTTCAAGTAGATGAATGAAGCACTTAAAGTAGATGAATGAAGCACTTCGAAAAGATGAATGAAGCACTTCAAGAAGATGAATGAAGCACTTCAAGTAGATGAATGAAGCATTTCAAGTAGATGAATGAAGCAATTCAAGTAGATGAATGAAGCACTTCGAGAAGATGAATGAAGCAATTCAAGTAGATGAATGAAGCACTTCAAGAAGATGAATGAAGCACTTCAAGTAGATGAATGAAGCACTTTGAGTAGATGAATGAGGCACTTCAAGTAGATGAATAAGGCACTCGCAGTAGCTGAATGCCGAATTTTCAAATGTACATATCATGTCGTGTTATTTCAGACACGCATTACAATTTTTACATTGAGAAGAAATGCCAGTCTCGTATGTCGCATCATCTTGCTGCCACGTGGACAGAGCTTGTCAATGGCGCCTCACTTGGACAGAGTTTGTCAAGGGCGCTTCACGTGGATGGGCGGGCACTTCAGAAAACTAAGACGAATAGGACAGCAGGGTGTTTGGATGCTATCACATCAAGAAGTTTGGGATGCTATGACATCAAGAAGTTAGGATGCTATGACATCAAGAAGTTGGGATTCTATCACATCAAGAAGTTTAGATGATATGACATCAGGGTGTTTGGATGATATGACATCAAGAAGTTGGAATGCTATCACATCAAGAAGTTTAGATGATTTGACATTAAGGTGTTTTGATGCTATGACATCAAGAAGTTGGGATGCTATCACATCAAGAAGTTTGGATGCTATGACATCAAGGTGTTTAGAAGCTGTGACATAAATGTGTTTATATGGTATGACAGAGATGTTTAGATGCTATGACATCGAGGTGTTTAGAAGCTGTGACATAAATGTGTTTAGATGGTATGACAGAGATGTTTAGATGATATGACATCAAGGTGTTTAGAAGCTGTGACATAAATGTGTTTAGATGGTAAGACAGAGATGTTTAGATGCTAAGATCAAAGTGTTTAGAAGCTGTGACATAAATGTGTTTAGATGAAATGACAGAGATGTTTAGATGCCATGACAGCAAGGTGTTTAGATGCTATGACAGAAAGATGTATTGATGCTTTGATTCTGTGACAGCAAGATGTTTAGATGCTTTGACAGAGATGTTTAGATGCTATGGCAGAGATGTTTAGATGTTATGACAGAGATGTTTAGATGCTATGACAGAGATGTTTAGATGCTATGACAGAGATGTTTAGATGCTATGGCAGAGATGTTTAGATGTTATGACAGAGATGTTTAGATGCTATGACAGAGATGTTTAGATGCTTTGACAGAGATGTTTAGATGATATGACAGAGATGTTTAGATGCTATGACAGAGATGTTTAGATGTTATGACAGCAAGATGTTTAGAAATGAAGAAAAGCGAAGAGTCGTGAAGAAAGATGAACAGAAGAAAAGATAACTTAGGAGAAGAGCAAATAAGAGACGTGCATAGAAGTGGAATGAAGAAAAGTGAAGTAAAGTAAAGTGAAGAGAAGTGAGAGAAAGAGAAGAAAAGAGAAATGAAATAAAGCTAAGAGAAGAGAGAAGAAAAGAGACAAGTGACTAGACCTGAAGAGAGAGAAGTGAAGTTCGGAGAAATGAAGAGAAACGAAGATAGAGAAGTGAAGAAAAGCTAAAGAGAAGAGAAAGAAGCGAAGTAAAGAGAAGTGAAGAGACCTGAAGAGCAGCGAACAGAATTGAGTAGGGGATAAAAAATGAAGTGAAGAGATGAGAGTGAATAGAAGAGAGAGAGAGGGAGAGAGAGAGAGGTAGGAGACTTGAAAGAGGAGAGAGAGAAGTGAAATGAAGAGAAATGAATAGAAAAGAGGGAGAATACAAGAGAGAGATAGAAGAGAATAGAAGAGAGAGTGTGATAAGAGAAATGAAGAGAAGAGAAATAAGAAAAGAGAGAAGAGCATATACACACAGCAAGGTTGTCTATCAAAACCGAAGTATATTTGTCAAGTTCAGTAATGAAGGCATGGCATGGGGATTAGACATAAAAGAAACGCTACTGCTTTTGATCAATCAGGGTCATAGCTTTCATCTGTCAAACTTCTAGCGTGTACATCGACTTCTGGGTGAATGCTTTATCGATCTAGCACCAGGCAGCCCCAGTAAGTTGTACTTCTAAGTAGAGGGAACAGAATAAGACGGCAGTTCATAAAAATGGCCCCGCTCCAGAAAAAGAAAATCCTTCTTTTTGGTTTTCCTATTTCCTATGTACAAGATACTCTCCAAAAACTTCTTCTATCGAGTCACGAGCGTTCCAGCCCCCCCACCCCACCCCCTCCCCTCCCCTCCCCACCACCACCACCGGCAGATAAGTCACGATTACAGTACTGACTCAGTACTCTCTATTTTTCGGATTATTTGTCTGAAAAGGCATTGATGTTGGGCGGGGTTTGCCTGTAATTATCAATACACCTTCGACTTTCAAAAAAAAAAAAAAAAGAAGTTAAGGTTCATACTTTATATACAGCAACAATGAGGACATGGCAAATGAAAAAACCTTCGACTTTCAAAAAAAAAAAAAAAGAAGTTAATGTTCATACTTTATATACAGCAACAATGAGGACATGGCATATGAAAAAGTGGATGTGACACTCATTGCGTGGACGCGCCACTGCTTATCTAAACAGCGAAAGCTTAGAGGAGATGACGACGCATGCATGACTTCGTTCGGAGGTGAAGGTCAAACTTCCAGTCAGTCGTATCAGGGACTAACTGCCATGCGCCATAAAGAAACGAGGAAAGAATCGATGGCAAGCTCCAGTTGTTAGTTGGCAAGATGGCCACCAAGGCTCCAGACGTACCTACAGGCGACACTGAATTGCTCTCAATGAAATTCTCTTGTCAATGTAGTTGAAACAATTTTTTTTTTAAATCTCTGATTGGTCAGATCTGTTTTTGTTCATTATAAATTAACCGCGCATTTTCCTGGTCAACTTCACGGATCAGCCCATTATTTTGTAGATGAAATGGAAGATGTTGATTTCTAGGCAGACGTTGTCCTGCAATGAGCACGTGATCTCCACTACCTTCTGTCGGTTACTTATTCTATTTATATATATATATTTTTATTTTTTTAAATTTGTGACGTGTTTGTAGCACAATTAGGTTTTTGTTTCTGGAATAGCAAATATTTAAAGGGCGTTTTTTAACATCAATTTCTATTCAAAGAGCGCCACCTGTCATTTGGTTCAAATGCACATAACTCTGCTAGTCTTACGAAACCCAAACATCAAGCAATCCCGTTCTGTTGCAGTTCAGACCCCCGAGATGCAATCTGCAGCAGACGTGATAACCCCATCCTTCTGTTCCTTCTGCTCCGTTGTATTCTCCCGACGGGAGACCGCTGCTGACGGAGGCCGCCGTGGGTCGAAGGGTTTATAAAGAAAACAACCAGATCAGCAAACATATTATTACCTCGCCGGATTCCTGTTATCTCTGCTCGGGCTCGGCTTGCGGCCATTGGCAGCGGGGGGCCGGTCATTTCAAATCAAACACGGGGGCTGGACCATCTTTTGTCATGGAGATTTCATTGGATTCCCGACCCCCTGCATAGCACTGCACCAACCATTGACGTGTAGGTCGTTGGGGTATGCTTAGAACAGCGGTTCTCAACATTGGATTCCCGACCCCCTGCATAGCACTGCACCAACCATTGACGTGTAGGTCGTTGGGGTATGCTTAGAACAGCGGTTCTCAACCTGTGGGTCGCGACCCCTTTGGGGTCACCCAAGACCATCGGAAAAGACATACTCTACAGTTATGAAGAAGCAACGAAAATAATTATGTGGTTGGGGGGGTCGCCACAACATGAGGAACTGTATTAAAGGGTCGCGGCATTAGGAAGGTTGAGAGCCACTGGCTTAGAGGGTTGTTTCCAGGCGGGGCTCCGCGGGTCTGGGGGGGTTGGGAACCACTGGCCTGGATAATCCGCGATCTATTCGTTCTTTGGCGTCGCATCCCTACTTGAAGGATCGAAATTCGAGAAGAATCCGGTGGACATTAAGAAATTGTTCTATTTGTTAAGCCTACAAGACAATACCAGAATCTGTGTGGTGCGCAGCCCCAGAGCAAAGTTGTGAAAAAACAGTGACATTAAACAAAAAAATCCTTTCTCAATAAAACCAATAATAATCAACCTGTCTACCAGAGATCAGACGTTGCGCATGAAGCTCGCTGTGTGACAGACTCTTTTTGGTTTTTTTCACTCAATACCATTAATATAAAACATGTTGAGTTGGGAGGGGGAGGGGGGGGGGTTTAGAGAAAGCAGGACGCACCAGAAGCCAAATATATATAAGAAATGTGTATTCTTCAGCTTTAAATGAAGAAAGCAATAGTTTAGGGCATGAACATTTCGTTTAGGTTACCGGCAACTATTTCCTTCTTAGTTTATAGCAGAAGAATGCAAATGCATGGTTGTATTTATACTGTATTATATTCTTCGTCCACACCCTTTTGTTCACCAGCCTTAGTCTATAAAATTTAGTCTTCATCTATTCCTATCTATTTTCCTAGCAGGTAGCGTTCACCTCCATGACCAGCACAGGTAAAATTAAGTCACATCAGAGCCCGAGCTTGGCCTTATTACCTGGCATTTTACTCTCTAAGCCTAGCCAATTAGGAAATAATAACTCCTGACAAATCGGGCAGCGAAATCGGCACACACAAAATTTGGGGGGAGGGGGGGGGGGGGGGGGTTTGAACTTCAGAAAATAACCTAAATGAAAAATTTCTAACCGCGATCATGTCAAGTAGAATACAAGGGAGGGGATTTGAACTTCAGAATATAACCTCAATGAAAAATTTCTATATCGCACTTAAAGAATTGTACTGATATTTCGTATCAGACAAACCCAAATCAACTCCCTTGTATTCTACTTGACATGATCGCGGTCTAACAGTTTTATACTTGTTTCGGACATGTTTTACACCTCAGACTATCAGAGATCAAGACACGTACGCCTATTTTAAATTGGAAAGCTCAAAAATTTCGGTGGTGCTGTCATTGAACAAGATTAGATTTTATTCACTGAACTGACAGTATTAGATGTCATGTATTGGATGTCATGTATGAGATGTCATGAATCGTGACACATTGTCATTGATGTCGAATGTCAGAGGAGATCAAATCAGAGACAATGGACTCGCACGTGTCACACTGACATTGTTTGTCATTGCAGTCGTGGGTGGTCTGGTGGACTGTAACATTGTTGGTCATCGCAGTCGTGGGTGGTCTGGTGGACTGTAACATTGTTTGTCATCGCAGTCGTGGGCGGTCTGCGAGACTGCAACACTGACATGTCAACGATATGTCAGTCATTAATTCTATGTTAATTGCATTATCCATCAGAGTTTCGAATCCAATCAAATAAAAAGCGTTCTATATGAATTAAGTTTTATTAAGTGTCAGTTACGCCTATGTTAAAGATAAGAGAAAATGTCTTTCTTGGAGACATACAATTTCCAACCATATAGTTTTTTTAAAAAGTGATCCTTGGCCTTTGAATTGAAGAATATTTTTATACAACAAAATAATATTATTTTAATTACAATATTTTCATTTTTTAATTCCATGTAAGTTTTTACTCCAAAATAAATAGTTTACCCTGGTGGCTATAAACATGGTGATATTTTTTAATGTTGAGTTTTTTCCCCTTTTACGTGGATTCTTTTCATTTAAACCGTGTCAGACAAATCCAATTATTATTTCTTCACAATATATATTTATAGGTATATATTGTCAAAAAGAGATTGATAAATGTGATTTTTCTAAATACAACAACATAAATATGACGTTATTTTATATTGATCAGACCTCTGACTGCCAACAAAATATCAATCTTCGACTCCAGCCATGCAACTCCAAGAGACATTGGAACCGCGACTGAATTGAATATTTACTCATTATTAAATACACGAGGCTGTTCAATAAACATAAGAGTCAACACACCTTGAGCGCCCCCCCCCCACCTCTTCTCTCAT
>CAXITT010000782.1:310947-338492 GCA_964033795.1 Lymnaea stagnalis
TAGACTTAGGACTGACGCCACTGCCGCCCCCTACCTAGACTTAGGACTGACGCCACTGCCGCCCCCTACCTAGACGTAGGACTGACGCCACTGCCGCCCCCTACCTAGACTTAGGACTGACGCCACTGCCGCCCCTACCTAGACGTAGGACTGTATTTTTCTCATTTATGTCCTCCCTTTCATTAGAATACGTTGTTTTTCCACTTGTTAATTTTGGCCAGGGTCTTGCAGAGAATTTTTGGCCATCTAGCATATCCTTATTTTGAGCCCCCACAAATTTCAAAATGATTGTATAGAACATAATTGTATCCCAAAAATAATACTCAGCCCGTGGGTGGCGGGGGAGAGGGGGGGGGAGGGCACATCGGGGAATAGCTACGAGCTGTTCACTCACATGCCTCGGTCTCTGCACTGCCCTGTCGTTGGCCCATAAAAAAATGATGTCATACATCTCTCTCTTTCTCTGCCCCCCCCCCTTTTTTTTTTTTCTTCCCGTTTCTTTTGTTTTATTCTATTTATAAATTTGAATACGTTTCTTTATTTTCTTAAATTGTTTTGTCTTTTTCGTTTCTGCTTTAGACTTTTTATTATTTTTTTTTAGGGGGGGGGGGGGGGGGGGGGCCCATCGGGGAATAGCCACGAGCTGTTCACTCACATGCCTCGGTCTCTGCACTGCCCTGTCGTTGGCCCATAAAAAAATGATGTCATACATCTCTCTCTTTCTCTGCCCCCCCCCCTTTTTTTTTTGTCTTCCCGTTTCTATTGTTTTATTCTATTTATAAATATGAATACGTTTCTTAATGTTCCTAAATTGTTTTGTCATTTTCGGTTCTGCTTTAGACTTTTTATTATGTTTATTTCCATTGTTCAGCCCTCAGTTTCAACGTCACTGCCATCAAAACCATGCAATGGAATAAACAAAGGCGCCCTTCGCATGTGGAGATCACCATGGATATATTAATAAACGGTGAGAACGCAGATGGCTTGCCAGCCCTATTTGTGCGCGGAAAGCTTTCCCGCACGTGGGAAACACCTTGTTTTGAAGTACTAGTTGCATGGGAGTCGATTCTGCTTTTCCTTACTGGACGCTTTCTTTGGGCGTACGTTCACCATCTGAGTCGGTGCTTGAACAGTGAGTCTGTGCTCGAACATTAGTCTGTCTCTAACAGTGAGTCTGTGCTCGAACATTAGTCTGTCTGTAACAGTGAGTCTGTGCTCGAAAATTAGTCTGTCTCTAACAGTGAGTCTGTGCTCGAACATTAGTCTGTCTCTAACAGTGTGCCTGTGCTCGAACATTAGTCTGCCTCTAACAGTGAGTCTGAGCTCCAACATTAGTCTGTCTCTAACAGTAAGTCTGTGCTCCAACATTAGTCTGTCTCTAAAAGTGAGTCTGTGCTCGAACATTAGCCTGTCTCTAACAGTGTGTCTGTGCTCGAACATTAGTCTGTCTCTAACAGTGTGCCTGAGCTCCAACATTAGTCTGTCTCTAACAGTAAGTCTGTGCTCCAACATTAGTCTGTCTCTAACAGTGAGTCTGTATTCCAGCAGTAAGTCCGTGCTCAAACACTGCTAGAGTACACCAAAAAGTGTGCTACACACTAGATGACACAATAAGTGTGCTTGCAACTAGTTGACACCATAAAGTGATACACGCTAGTTGCTACCATAAAGTGTGCTAGTGGCTAGTTGCTACCATCAAGTGTGCTACACGCTAGTTGCTATCATAAAGTGTGCTAGTGGCTAGTTGCTACCATCAAGTGTGCTACACGCTGGTTGCTACCATCAAGTGTGCTACACGCTAGGTGCTACCATCAAGTGTGCTACACGCTAGTTGCTACCATCAAGTGTGCTACACGCTAGTTGCTAAATTGTCTAAAATGATTTTGAAAAATCGATTGCCGCCATTCGTTCACTCAGCTCATTTGGACACAGCTGAGAACTCAACGGATCCACTTAACAGTGTACAATCAGCATTATTAGATTCATTCTGCTTTTGTGGCTTTACACTACCAATAGGATCAATTGTTCTATTCCATCAGGGCCGGCCTATAGGGTGTGCGACCGAGAATAGGATCAATTGTTCTATTCCATCAGGGCCGGCCTATAGGGTGTGCGACCTCGAATAGGATCAATTGTTCTATTCCATCAGGGCCGGCCTATAGGGTGTGCGACCTGTGCCTTCGCACAGGGCGCGGGGGCCAAAGGGGCGCCTGGCCAGGCGCTCTGCAATTTTTTTTAAATTCCATAAGTTTATTATAGTGAAGTGTGAACCTTGGGTCCAGGGTCGAGAAACGATCTTCGAACTTTTCGTACACTGCGTGTGCTTAGGGCGCCACCAACGATCTTCCCAAAATAGGAAAAAAGCATTGCATGTGAGCGCCATGGAAGAAAAATAGAAAGTGCAATGAAATAAGATATTCTGATACAAGTTAACAAAACAATTGTATTGTTCATTGTTTGATTGTTGTTTTTTTAAAACAGCAACATAGGTAATCAACTCATGACCGAATAACTCGTTTTTCCGTTAATGATTATACTAATAATACTAATAAGGGGTGCCAAAGTTAAGCTTGCACAGGGCACCAGCAACCGTCGGGCCGGGCTTGATTCCATGCCCCTATGTTGAAGCAATGTGTCAATCTAACAGTCTTATGTCAATATGTCAATCTAACAGTCTGTCAATATGTCAATCTAACAGTCTGTCAATATTTCAGTCTAACAGTCTGTCAATATATCAATCTAACAGTCTGTCAATATTTCAGTCTAACAGTCTGTCAATATGTCAATCTTAAGTCCGTCAAAATGTCACCCTAACAGTCTGTCAATATGTCAGTCTAACAGTCTGTCAATATATCAATCTAACAGTCTGTCAATATTTCAGTCTAACAGTCTGTCAATATGTCACCCTAACAGTCTGTCAATATGTCAGTCTAAAAGTCTGTCAATATGTCAGTCTAACAGTCTGTCAATATATCAATCTAACAGTCTGTCAATATGTCAGTCTAACAGTCTGTCAATATATCAATCTAACAGTCTGTCAATATTTCAGTCTAACAGTCTGTCAAAATGTCACCCTAACAGTCTGTCAATATGTCAGTCTAACAGTCTGTCAAAATGTCACCCTAACAGTCTGTCAATATTTCATTCTAACAGTCTGTCATTCTGTGCAGTATTTATCAGGGTCTTTCCCCCCTCCCCCCAGTAGTGGAAGCGGAACTTCCCCCCTCTCCCCCCCCCCACCACTAATAACTTGGACCATTCTGGCATTACTTTCCCCCCTCCCCCCAGTAGTGGAAGCGGAACTTCCCCCCTCTCCCCCCCCCCCCACCACTAATAACTTGGACCATTCTGGCATTTCTGCATGTTTTTCTTAATTCGAGCGTTCACTATAAATTATAAATATATTGGTAATACAAAAATTTACTGTAAAAAATATTGTTCGAACATTGGAGGTTACTCAAGAAAGATATTGACAGCAAACTCTTACAAATTCGCTCTATAGCTCAATAATTAATTACATTTTTACGTGGAGTGAATTCAAGTTATTTATGGCACAGAGTGCCCCCCACCCCAAAACACACACACACACACACACACAAACATACACACACAAACGAAAGTAAACACACACACACACTCATACACACATACCAACGAAAGTAAACACACACACACCCACAAAAGTAACTCCCAGGATCAAAGTGTCCGAAAGACACACTGAATTCAGTTGCACACAAAAATTTACCTTTTCAATTTGAATTGATCAAAACACTTCTGGGAAATGGGAGGGGCGCTCGATGACCCCTCTCTCCCTTTCAATCTATATAGATTTTGCGGGGCGAAACTAAGCTGGGGCCCAAATAAAACCCTAAGGGGCTGCCACAGCCGAAATGAATGTATGTTTATGTATGGCCGAGCGATGGAATCAGAACTTGGCGACATTATGTCTTATTTCGACCCTGTAATGCAACCGCCCCCCCCCCCACCCCGGAGGAAATGCTCTTAAAGAAACACGGATCATAACCCATGGACCAACTTGGGCCCAAATGTTTTTTTTTCTTCTAATATTGCTTGAACAGATTACAGAAGAATAAGGGGCCTCGGTGAATTACACTGACCGCCCTCTCCCAATTCTGTTAAGACGGCACTGTTTCAAGGGCATCATGAAATGATTGAAGACAAGTTCACCTCCTTGTGTTCCATCGTGGAATCAGAGTAGGGTGTCACCAGAGTAGGGTGTCACCAGAGTAGGACGTCACCAGAGTAGGGTGTCACCAGAGTAGGACGTCCCCAGAGTAGGGTGTCACCAGAGTAGGACGTCACCAGAGTAAGGTGTCACCAGAGTAGGGTGTCACCAGAGAAGGGCGGCACCAGAGTAGCGCGTCACCAGTGGCATCAGAGTAGGGTGTCACCAGAGTAGGGTGTCACCAGAGTAGGGCGTCACCAGAGTAGGGTGTCACCAGAGTAGGACGTCCCCAGAGTAGGGTGTCACCAGAGTAGGACGTCACCAGAGTAAGGTGTCACCAGAGTAGGGTGTCACCAGAGTAGGGTGTCACCAGAGTAGGGTGTCACCAGAGTAGGACGTCACCAGAGTAGGGTGTCACCAGAGTAGGACGTCCCCAGAGTAGGGTGTCACCAGAGTAGGGTGTCACCAGAGTAGGGTGTCACCAGACCAGGCAGATACAGAGGAGTTCTCCGCATTTTTTAACACTAGGCCCTGTAATGCCACAGAGCACAAGATCAAATGTGCTAGCCGCCGAGCCACTCGTATTCACAGCTTGTTGAGCACGCTTCACTGTTGCACTGGCCAGCAGACAAAAAATGTCACGCAGCGTCTGAATTCCGTTCAGGTCGACTTTTTTTTCTTTTGAGGAGTTGACGATCATATTAATCAGTGTAATCAATCAGCGACTCCAAGATGATATTGTGACGTCATCCATGCCAACGTCATCCATCCCCTTATTGCCAACGACTCCAAGATGATATTGTGAGGTCATCCATCTCAGAATGTAAAATTTAAGTGGAGATTAACACTTTGTTGTTTGTCCTTATTCGAAGATGACAAGGGCTTCATTGGACGGTGAGTATGAGTGTATCTCAGGTGAGTATGAGTGTATCTTGTGAGTCCTACTTGTGGATGGAATACTTAATGGCGTATACGACACATTTTAGTGGGATTTTATTTATTTATTATATTTTATTTTTTATTTTTTTTTATTTTTTTTTTTTTTGGGGGGGGGGGGGGTGTAGTATTGGATGCAATTCTGCGTTTTCTTGCTGTGCGCTTTAATTGGGCGTGAGTGAACGTTTACTCTATGAAGTGTGTGACCTCGGTCAGTTAGTGTGACCTCGATCAGTTACTGTGACCTCGGTCACTTAGTGTGACCTCGATCAGTTAGTCTGCCTCGCCAGCCTTATGCGATCTTAAGCAACTGTTTCCCACGAGTTCGTTCGTGGTCGATGTCCATGGATTTGAGAGACATTCGGGCAAATTTTCGAAGCGTGTTTCTGTCCACCAAGATGAGCTTCTTCCCTCTTGGAGAGTTCACCGTACATTCGTTGTCGCGGCAGTCCCGCTGTCTGGCATTCTCTGTCCAGCCCGCCCGCCCTGATCTTCTTTGTGAGAGCGTGTGGATGCTGACAATGCCAGCTTGTTGAAGCACTTTCAGTGACTTTGTCCTGCCACAGTATGTCACTCTAAACTGCATTCTTTTTTTTTTTCTTAACTAAACCATTCATTGACAAGCCTAGATTAAGAGCATTGGGTCGGGACCAAGAATCTATAATCTTTAGAGCACGGCGCACACGAAATGGTTTGATCAAAGCTTTGTTTGCAAAGGGGGGAGGGGGGGTTCACACCTCCCTTTCGCAGGGGTCGCCTAAGACACTCGGAAAGCACATATACTCTACAGTTCGCAATTAGAAAGGAAATTATTTTATGTTTGGGGTCACTACAACATGAGGAAAGAGTATTAAAGGGTCATGGCATTGGGAAGGTTCAGAACCACTGCTCTATTAGAGAGTCATGCAGCAAGGAGCTAATCTCTTACGTGTGCGCATTGCGCCATGGGCACGCGACTTTCAGGTCGAGGCAGAGCGTGTACGTCTTGGAATGTGAGGGTCAACACGTTAGGCGTAAGTTATTTGTTGTCAAGTTATGTTGTTGTTGTTGTTTTTTTTGTTTTTTTTATGAATGTGTTTAATGGCTTACTTACCTACTGCTTGCACTTGCAGAGGTCATTTTACTAATTTTAGTTACCGTCTTTGGGCGTCAAATCACACCAAAACGGTATCAGTGGGAAGAGTCGGTGGTGTTACAGTTGAATTGTTCTTTGTGCTTGCGCTGAGAAAAAGACAATTATTTCAATAAAGTTTTCACATAATCAGCAAAGAAGAAGATCAGGCGGCGGCAGGATACGTTATAAGTGATGGTAGTGCATCAACATATTATATAAACCCCATCATTGTAAACAAATGTTTCAATGACTTCCACATGGCGAACAGCGTGGTTGCTCGGTGGCGTAGGAATGGTGGGTCACATTTTTTCTCTATTTTGAGGGGCGGCATTTTCGGCCAACTAAAGAGTTCTTCCATAGAAAAAAAAAAGGGGGGGGGTGGGGGTGGGGGTGGCAAAGTCTTGGTCCACCCCTAGCAAAAATTACCTTTGCTATGCCACTGTGTGTGCCCCCTTTACCCTGTCCCTTTCAGTACGGTCCTGCGTATATTATTATTGTTTTAAAAGGACGTTATAAAATAGTTTTAAATACTTTTGAAAAAAAAATGCTTTAACAAAAATGTACTCAAAGTATAATTAATGTCACACAAAACTTCAGAATTGTTACAGTCATTTTACTGAAGACGCGGGGCGCCCATGAGCTCAATGTTCTTTGCAAATGACAAAGACACGCACGCAACGGTATCGCCAACTTCATTCCGCTAGTCAAGAATGTGAGCATACAACAGTAATGGAGGGCAGTTATGAGAACTCATATTTTCACAATTAAAAAAAAATCTGCGTCATAACTACTGTCACAAAACACATCAATGTTCTTTGCAAATGACAAAGACACGCACGCAACGGTATCGCCAATTTCATTCCGCTAATCAGCTCGCAGCAATGCAGGCGTATACTTGTGTCCAACACTGTGCTCGTCAAGTCATACGATATCATCATCATCGTATTTCATAGGCGCCTTTTAACACTTTTTTAAAAAAAATCTTTTGACTGTAACTCTGAAGTTCTGAAGTTTGTTGTTGGGTTTTTTTTTGGTTTTTTTTTTTTTTGGTTGGGGGCTTTTTTTTTTTATTCTTATTACCGGTACATTTTTGGAAAAGCGTACTTTTAGTACCGGTACATTGTTGGAAAAGATTGGAAAAGCGTACTTTCAGTACCGGTACATTGTTGGAAAAGCGTACTTTCAGTACCGGTACATTGTTGGAAAAGCGTACTTTCAGTACCGGTACATTGTTGGAAAAGCGTACTTTCAGTACCGGTACATTGTTGGAAAAGCGTACTTTCAGTACCGGTACATTGTTGGAAAAGCGTACTTTCAGTACCGGTACATTGTTGGAAAAGCGTACTTTCAGTACCGGTATATTGTTGGAAAAGCGTACTTTTAGTACCGGTACATTGTTGGAAAAGCGTTCTTTTAGTACCGGTACATTGTTGGAAAAGCGTACTTTTAGTACCGGTATATTGTTGGAAAAGCGTACTTTTAGTACCGGTACATTGTTGGAAAAGCGTACTTTTAGTACCGGTACATTGTTGGAAAAGCGTACTTTTAGTACCGGTACATTGTTGGAAAAGCGTGTTTTTTTGTTGTTTTTTTTGCTTTTTTTAATTATTGGGTTGAAATACGTGACTGAAAAAAGAGGCGAGTGGCGCCCATGAAATACAAACACGCAAGAGGTCACTGTGACCAATCTGTGGTAAACATTGAGTTTGTCATCGATTGTTATGGGGAACGAGTAAGCAGGCATAAGGAAACACTGAAGTAAACATCCAATGTCTCTATCACTTTCCGTTCCTCGGTTATCCTAAGAAGGTCACTCAAGGGTCAGGGGAGGTCACTGGTGGGGTGACCTACTGATGGGGAGAGCTTTTTTTGTTCTTTTTTTTTGTTGTTTTTTTTTTTTTGGTCATCGGAGGTGGGTAAGTTTACAAAGTTTCAGCTCAAATGGACCTCTGGAAGTTGGTCAAAATTGTGATGCAAGATTCCACCACAAACAAAGAACTTGACACAGCAGCCCATTGAATGGCATATAAAAACAAAAGGACTGAATGATTGAATTTCAGATTGATTTGTGTCCCATTATTGCCGTCGTTTGTGCTGGGTTGGATGTACCATTTTGTATCTTCACTTTTTAAAATTTGAGAGTACAGCTATTTTTTTGTTTAAAAACTTTTTTTTTTACAACAAAATTGTTCTTTAATCATGGACAACAAAACCAAAAAAAAAAAAAAATAAAGATTTTGAAGCTTATTTAAGTCTAATCTTCCCTAATCTATAAATGACAAAAATTGAACTTTTGAGAAGGTGAAAGGCACCACAGGTTCAAGTTCTGACAAGTTTTCTTTCTTTCTTTTGATGAAGAACAAAGATGAACAAATGCGATTTCCATTTCAATGTCCCTCAAAATCTCACAAAGAGATGAAAGCACATCAGAGCTTTAGAAAATTGCAAAAAAGTTCTTGAGATTAAAAAGTGCATTTTATTTGGATTATTTTCTAGCTGGAAGCCCTGGAATATTAAATGATCATAGACTTTTTTAATCCCCAAGCCAAGGATAAGACTTCTGTCATTCTCAGCCTATCCAATAATCACCACGAATCAAAATAACCAATGTCATTTTATCATGAAGATTGATAACAGAGGATATGAGTCCAGTACACTTATTTAATATTATTCTTTAGAGCATGGCGCACATGAAATGGTTTGATCAAAGCTTTGTTTGCAGGTGCAGCCAAACTCTACCAGCTCACTAACACTCTTGATGGTCAAGTGAAACCAATAAAGTGATAAGCTTCATATTCAAGTGCCATGTTGGGGAAAGCTGGGGGCAGACAGTTCACCGTCGACCAAGACTGAGAGGGATTGACGATGTACACCAGTTGGGGGGTTTTTACATGGAGGAGGAAAGCCATGGATCAATCCGAATGGACGGTTGAGGTGGAGAAGACCAGGGATCTAAATGGGCTGTAGTAAGGTGTGAAAGGCCAGGGCCCTATGATGATGATGATGACCAGGTGAAAAGATTTAATGCTTCAAGTTTCTTTCATTCTTTTTTTTTTCAACAATTTAAATCATTTTTATAGACCCAAGTTTGTCACCAGACAGGTATTTCTTATCTCACTTAACAGCATGATTTTCAATTTATTACTTTTTTAAAATGCACAGCCTATGGAAAAAAAATGTAATGAAGTAACCACTCATCTATAAAAATGACACACTCAATAAAATATGCCTTTACTTATGCTGTTTTAGGGATATATATTTATTAATAAAACATATGAATGTATTACACAAATTTATCTCTAAAAACACTCTATGTTATTAAGGTTTTTTTTTTAAAGAGAGATGTTTACATTGTATAAGAAAATGCTAAAAAAAACAAACATCACTTGCTTTTAAGTTTAAAATAAAAAGTTTATTATTTATTATTTGTACACAGCCTGAGTTTTTACTTACAGCAGAAATAACACAACAAAACTTGATACTGATATGAATGAATGGTTACACTATAAGCACTACTCCCCCATAGACAGCGACGAGGCCATGACAGGCAATTCAGGCTCATACCAGCAAGAAGTCAGTATAGGAGCTGCTCATTCCTGCCCAAGACAATCAGGGACTGGAACCATCTTTCAAAAGGAACAGTTGAGGCGACAACACTAGACACATTTGTGTCTATTGCCTCAAGCCTTCAAACCCCTAGTGCATAATTTCCTCATCACCACCAGTAACAGAAACATTGCAAATCCCATCTACATGCATAGGAGCCAAAATGATCAATAAATTGATCGTGGGCCCTTAAGATATAGAAGAAGAAGAAGATATTTATTAGTGATTACAATATAATAAGCAAATCACTATATATATATATATATATATATATATATATATAAGCTGTATGATAAAAGAAAGCCTGATGTTTGTAAACTTGAACATTTAAAAATCAGGTAGCAAAACAAATGACTAGCTGTCATCTAAGACATTTCCCTACAACATGTGTAATCAAGAAAGAGAGAAATAATTCAGTCACAAATTTATTTTGTATATTATTTAAATGGGCAGAGATTTTTGTCAAATTACTGTCTCATAAATCTTGTTATGAGCAATAAATATAGATCTTTAAAAAAAAAAAAAAACATTTATCATAACTGAAAATAGTGAAAATATATAACCAAAACTAGACCGAGTCCCTAACAATAATTGTAAAATGGAGAATTGTAGGTTTTCTTTGAACAAGCATGTTATGGAGCTGAAAATTTATAGCCAGATTTAAAAAAAAAAACACAATATCACAAAAATGTTAACACCTAAAATCCAATGTTAATTACCTGCGGTAAATTCAGGAATGGGCTGCCCTGAATGGGCTCCCCTGGGGAGGTGATGGCACATTTTGAAATATGTATAAAACTCTTTAAAAGCACACTAACTTATTTAAATTAAATTATTATTACTAGACCTGATTGACAACAAATTTCTAAAACTTCAACTTGCTGATTTTAATGAATGTCTTGAAAATTGAAATTATATTTAGCAATTCAAAACATGAAAATCTCCAGGAGAGTGTATGAATTGTTATGGATTAAAATGTATGTTTCAAATCATGAATTGATATTTTGCTCAAATAAAAATATTCAGACTGATGGCATTGATAAATTATATAATCTGAAAATGCAAGTATTCTTGTATCTTGATGCCCTGAAAATTGCTGTATAACAAAAAATTTTAAAAAAGAAAACAATACTATTGACTACAACAGTAACATTAAGTTTTATCCCGTTTGTTATAATATTAATATTTTTTATTGAACACACAAAGTGAGGCATTTTACTTCTTGTGGCAGGAAATATTTTATAAAAATATTTTTTTAAATACCGGGTAGAAGAAATTCAGGAACTTGAGAGAGGCCCCTGGGATATAATCATAAAATGCAAGGCACAAAATTCCATAATGGGCTAACATACGGTACCTCCCATGTTACAATGTCAAACCCTTCCATAGCCCCAGCTTTAAGTAATTAATATTGACCGCCAGGAATAAATAAATATAACCATTCACATGAGATTTTATAAAATGCATCTCTAATAAGCCAATGTCTGTCATATAGGTATGAAGACAACATAACATGGGGAGGGAAAAAAGATCTAGCACTGCTAAGACTGGTATGTTATAATTAACAGTGCAATGAATGAGTGAGAGAGATATGGAGTGGTGCAACTGCACAGGTTTACAGTATTTAGCCCATAAACATATTGAACACAAATCAAAAGGCCTACATGTTCTCTGGTAAATTTTAAAATCTAGGCACATTGCGTTTTTGTTTTCAATATTAAACCAGTTTTTTGGGGGGGAATCTAGCTTTGAATTTGTTTCAAATATCTCTATCCATGGATCTATCAAAGTCTATTCATATACCTAACAAGTTATTCATAAATCTAACAAATTTGTTCATCACAGTAAAACATGAGTCTTACAGATCAAATTTACTATTTCCTCAAATTTGTAACAGATTTTTCAACAAATTTTAATTGGCGAATATGTCTCCCATTGGCAGCCAGATGTTCTTAGAACTTGTAGAGTGATACAAGAGTTCCCCTCCTTGTCCCTGATCCGCATCAAGAAAATTTCTCTCAGCTCCATAACTGACCCAAGTGCGCTTCAGGTTCCCGGCAGACGCCGCCTCTACAAACTTTGATCCTTCACCTGAACGAAAGTACCATAGTGCATTGACGTCATGGTGCTCCGCCAATGTTTTTGTCAAGGCGTCGCCATCCCCGGTGACGATGTTTATGACTCCAGCGGGCACATCAGATGTCTCCAGCACCTGGTCACCCAACAATTATAAACATTTAGTATGATTTTTGTGCAGAATTTTCACTTTAGAATTAGACCTCTTAATTAAATTATGCGTGATGCAACACTATAATGGAAATAGTAATTGGGTCAATCTAAATTTGTTATTGAAAGACTAAAGTACAAACAACAGGCCCTGATGCAACACTATAAAAGAAATGGTAATTGGGTCAATCTAAATTTGTTATTGAAAGACTGAAGTACAACCAACAGGCAGGTGGAAATGTATTAAATATTAACTCAACATACAGAACAATTCCTGATGACTTGATGAATGTAATTTCTTTATATTAGGATATCCTTATAAAAAAATGTAACAGTGCAGAGATTAATGCACATGGATATAATGGGAAGCGACTACAAAGCATAACCAACCTGATGAAATCCTAGAGCTGCCAGGGGATACTTTCCGCTGGGAACGACAATGACAGGATTTCCTCGGGCTATGGCTGGTGCCACAAGGGAAATGAATCCCAGGAAAGGAAAATTCTCAGGACAGACAATACCAATGACTCCAACAGGCTCATTCAACTTTAGAGTTACTCCATAAAATGTTGACTCCTGGATACACAAAAGAAGATACAGTAGAAGTCCGATAATCCGTCACGTTCGGGACCGGCTCGGTCTATTTAGTGTAGGCTTTGCCGTAAAACAAATGTACTTTGTTTTTTTAACTACATACATACATAAATCATAATTATAAGAACAATTAGGTTAATAATTAAACTACAAATACAGTATGCAAATACAACAAAGTTTATTTTACATTTCATATAATGTATGTACACGTACTGTAATGCATATTCCACTTAGATTTTAAAAAGTCACGAATGTCTTTTTGTTTTCTTGACTTTTGGCGTTTAGTATAAAATTTATTTCTAATGATATGGAAATCAATAATTTCTGAAGCACTGTAGCTAGTACTAGCCTCAGCAAAAGAGATAAACTTATTTAGTGATTCTGCAGCTTTCTTAAAGATTTTGAGTAGGCTGAGGGTTTACTACACTGTTGATAATGTCCTCATCGGTTAGTTCTTGTTCAACAGGCTCATTCTCGTCGATTAGAAGCCACTCCTCTACCTCATCTTCAGGCAGGTTTTTCAAGGGATTGTCAGCACTTCAAACGAAATCCAAAACTTTGGTCAGAAAGTCTTGATGGTTTTCTTCCTCATCAGTCTGTAGAGTTAGGTCAGATGCAGGGTTTGCAGCTGGCCAAAGTTTTCTCCAGCATTTTTGGAGTGTTGTATTTTTTACCTGGTTCCAAGATAGTGCAATAGCATAGACGGCACTTTTTTTAAAAATCAGTCACGTCACAGTCGGCATTTAACAGGCCTTGAATAAAAGACCTTCTATAAAAGCATTTAAAATTTTGAATAATCCCTTAGTCCATGGGTTGAATCAAAGATGTTACGTTAGGTGGGAGCAGAGTAGCAACAATATCTCCAGAAACTAACTCATCTACTGGCGGGTGGGCTTTACAATTGTCCAAAAGAAGGATGGCTTTAGTATCTTCTGGTAGACTAAGGCTTTTGAAGGATTCCTTGACCCGAGACATAAAGTGGTGAAAAAAAAGTCTTTAAAGAGGGTGGCAGTCATCCACGCATTTGATTGAGCATCGTATTGGACAGGCAGTGTGTAACATTGTTAAAAGCCCTGGGTTTTTTAGATTTACCTATCACAAAAGGGGTCACTCAGTGGTTTCCAGACGCATTAGCACATAGCAAAACGGTTAATCTGTCTTTGTTTTTTTTTAAACCCCTGGCTGCTTTTTCTCCTCCCCCAGCTGGTGTAGATGTTGGTAAACATCGCCAAAATAGCCCTGTTTCATCAACATTGTAAATCTGTTCAGGTGTTAAATCATTATCAGCCACGATTTTCTCAAACTCGTCTTTGAATTTTTCTGCAGAGTTTTGGTTTGCCGATAGTATATCTCCAGTTACATCAAGCCTTCGAATTTCATGCCGAAACTTAAAGTTTCTGAGCCAACCATCAGAATAATTACATTCACTTTCAGCAACTCCTAAATCTTGGCCGAATTTCTTTGCCTTTTCAACAATCATTGGCCCTGTTACCGGCTTTCCTTCAGAACGTACTGCACTAAACCATTTGAACAATACACTATCTAGCTGTTCCAGTTTTGGTTTTTTTAATGTTTGTCTAGAAGCCAATTTTTCAGTTGTTACCGATTGAGAAGCAAACTTAATTAGTTCATCTTTTTGTTTTTTAATGTCATAAATAGTTGATGAGCCAATATTAAACTCATTCATTAAAACATTTCTATTCCCACCTTTTTCTAGCCCTTTGATGATTTTTAGTTTCTCATTGAGAGTCAGTGTTACGTGTTTTCGTTTCTCTCCTTTTGAACTCGAAGGCTTAGGTTTTGAAAACATGGTCACTGTCCAGTTAGAACGAAACTCACTTTGTTTATAAACAGTTTCAAAAGTTACGTACGTCACTACAGATATACTGTATTACAGTAGAGAGTAGAGACACAGTTTACTGCGATGTGAAAGGACACAAAACAACAATGCACAAAAAAATGGCGAAGACACTTCGTGATTGATTAACTGTGCTGCACTACACCTGTATTTGTTGTGAAGCTGAGAATAGCCGGCCGCTAATTGTTTCCGAACAATACTGAGCGCTTCCGGATGATCCCGAACTACCCTGAAACTTCTGAATAGCTCTCGAGCGTTTTAAAGACACACTTTTGGAGAAAACCAAAATTTTTCAATTTTCCTGAGCGATGCCGGACTATCGAGCATTCCGGTTTGTTGGATGCCGGACTAATGGACTTCTACTGTAGATCGATCTATTTAACTATGTTACCTATGTCAAAAATTTCCAAAGAAATCTCCAATAAAAATATTAAAAGGCTCACTTTTTTAAAAAATTACATCCTGTTATATTTGAAAAAAATAGATATTTTTTTAAAATTTAAGATTATTTTGGAATTATCCTTTTTTTAATGTAAAAAAAAATTATTATATTTACTAAATATTTAAGAAGAAAAATTAACAAAAATTATGGAGTATGTTTTGAGTTGAAAAGAAATTATAATTTAAATAAGTTGTCAAAAATCATCATGAGAAACTCATAAATACAATTCAAAATGGTATTTGCATATTTAAGATAAAATTTAAGAAATCTTCACCTGTACAGAGCCTCCATATTTATCACAGTAAGCAGCCCAGTAAAATAAGCGCTGAATGCTCAGATCGACTTCCTGTGTTGCTTCGCTCTCCGTCTGACCAGTCATAGCAGACAGTAGGCCAACATATTCACTGAATCGTGACTGCAAATTTTCAGCAATGTAGTACATGATCTGTGCTTTTCCGTGGCCCTCTTTTCGACCCCAACTGTGAAACAGCAAATAATAGAACTGATTTTTGAAAGAATATCCTTTCATTATTAGAAAAAGGGTTTCACGTTTAAAAGGCAAGTCATTTTTTTAAAGGTTTGGTCAGAAGTTTGGAAGCTGTTAAAAGAACCTGTAACAACAATAGTAATGATAACAAATTTATGTTTAAAAAAATGTTTTTGTTGAAACTTAAAATGGTGTGAAAATTTTGACTTAAACACTGCAATGAAAGTATGTAGGCCTAATATAATTTATAATATAATATTAATTATACATAAATTAATTCTCAAATGAATCAAAAATTAATTGTTTAATTATAGAGTAAATTAATATTATAAATAATATTATAAATAAAAATTTGTTATTATATCTGCTGCTGTAATATAAAAAAAAGTGACCTATAAAAACCTTACAATGATGCACCTCGAATGCTGGCACTAACTCACCTCCCCGTCACTTTGACGGCTGCCTCGACGGCATTCCTGATGTCCTTCCGGCCACCATCAGGCACGTGTGCAATGACCTCTCCTTTGTAATTGAGAACAGGTAAACTAGCACCCGAGTCAGGTCTCTTCTGACCTCCCCCATAATACAGCTTATAGGTCTTGTCTATTCTACAGGTGACAGCAAGATTAAAGAATTAGTTGGATCTTCAAGATGACAGAGGGCCTAAGAAAAATTTTAAAATATAATTGTTCAAAATTTTTAAATCATCTGTTAATAAGATAACTTAACGGACACGACCTTTCTTGAGATCAAATTTTTTATAACCTAATCCTTACACTTACTTTCTAACATTTCTTACTTTGAATTTATCTTCCTTTTTTTTCTTCCTTTTTTTAAAAGTCACATAGGCACTAAATAGCATTGAAAGGGCAGAGACTAATTTGGGTGTTTCAGAGGAGGCAATGAAGTCTTGCCAGAATTCCCTTAAACATAATCAACAAAGCAATTCAGATAAACAAATAAAATCTGTTGTTAAAACTAAATTCCCACCCTGGTGATTCCCCAGAAGCTGAGGCACTTGGCAACAGGTCTGAATTTGATGCTGTTCCAAATTTATTTATGTCCACATTTACATTTTGAGGCTTCTGCAAATTTTGCCATGTTGGAAGAACATACTCAAACAGGCTCTGAAATAAACAAATTTTATTGGCTTGTCACCTTTTTTTTTGGACCTGCTAAACATGCAGCTGATTATACTTTATGTGGAATGTTTCATCTTTTTTTGTCATGAATCTTAAAGGAAGAAAAAACATTTTTTTAAATCAAACTTGTGTATGATGATAGAGCCTTTAAAGAATACAAGTCCCTTGGGCATAATGTGAACTGTCTGATTTTCTTTGGTCTCATAAAACGTTCCCAGGGCAACAAGTTTATTAACATAAAAATAATTTTATCCAGCACACTTTGAAGACAAAGGCATGACACTGTTTGAGAAGCACTGCCAAAGATTTTTCTTTGAAAGATTATGAGCATAGACTGAAGAAAATAAAGACATCTATTTTTGTATCTCTAACCTCTTTGCCTCCACTTCTTCCAAATCCACTAGCCTTGCAGCCCCCCACTCCAGCCGCTGCATCAAACAGGTTGTGAGCATTCACCCAGACGGTGCCAACCTGGAGCTGGCTGGCAACCTCCAGCGCCACACTGAGATTCTCTGTCCAGACGCTGGCAGATGTACCATACACTGAGTGGTTTGCCAGAGTTATCCCCTCTTTCACTGTGCGGAACGGAATAGCTGTCACCAGCGGTCCAAAAAACTAAAATAAATTTGCAATATGGTTACTTATAAGAAAGAAAAGAAAGAGTAACTCAACTATTCTTAAGATGGTGATTATCCAAAAGACTTTTTCCCTCTTCATCACTTTGTAATGTAGATCGACATTAAATTTGCCCCACTCAAGACAGAAAAGTTTTTATCAAAATTAATCCAAGAACTATTACTATTTAACTTTCTGTCTGTGTTATTGGCCTTTTCTTCATTTATTTTTAAAATTTCATTGCGTACATTCCACAAATATTTTAAGGATTTTATAAGCTCTTCCCCACCCCTTACTACCCCTCACCCCACCCTACAAAAATTGAAGGAAAAAATTACATAAATATCAGATATTAATGCTAACAGAATAAAATAAGAATGTATGTGTTGGCTTGCACTTATTGCCATTGACATATGAAGGCAGACAGCTGGCCACAAATTCAAAATAGGAAATCATGTGATATTTTTTCTCTCTTAGAAAATACTCACTTCCTCCAAGTAGACCTGAGAAGATGTTTGAATGTTGTAGATCAAAGTTGGCGGGAAATAGTTGGCTTGATCTGAAGTCACCAAGTTCACTTGGAATTTCTGTGAAGTAAAAAAAAATAAGTCATGAAAAATATATAATAATGGTTTTCAATTTAAATAATGATGGTAAAGAAAATAACCGAGTTAAAATCCTAGAAACAATACTTTTAAAGTCTTTGTATACTTAAGAGCTCACAGGTGACATAGTTAGGGATATTTATATAAATAAGGCAGACCTTTTTAATTCTTTTTATCGTGAAAAGGTCTCAGATCAAAGCTTCAAATCAGGTTATATCTGAGAAGAATCCTACCTCACCCCCATGGTCACCATCGACCAGCTGTTTTAGCTGTTGACACAACTGTGGGTCTGTGAGAGGGCCCAAGTCATTGTTCTTCTCCATGTTATTTCCCACAGTCAACTTTGACATCCGGGCCTTCAACTTTTCTATCAGTTGCGTCTGCACCAACTCTTGGATTAAAAGTCTTGATCCTGAATGGTTTGACTAGCAAACATAGAGCAAAACGTAAATTCCATTAATCAAGACGTTACCATCTCCCATCTGCAGCTGTTGATCAAATAACTATGTGTAGTTTTTATGTAGCATTTAATAATAACCCTTTCATTTATTAATGTTTAAATTTAATTTCAAGAAGTAAATTAAATAAATTGACTGCAGGGTATCACGTTGGACAAACTGTCACAAAATATATATATATATATATATTTTAAACATCACTTTGTATCTCAGCTAGAAAAAAAAAAGGATAGAAATATAAATTTTAAGAAAAAAATGATTTTGGTGTTAAGATGTTGTATGTTAAAATTCTAAAGTTCCTTCAACCGGTACCGTGCAATGAGTCAACTACTATTTCTTACTTGGCCATTATTGAAAAATGCTGCCTCTACAATCCCCTCCACCGCACTGTCAAGGTCGGCTTCTTCAAACACCAGGATTGGGCTGCGACCTGATAGTTCCAGTGACAAACTCTTACCAGTCCCTGCAGTCAGTTTCCTAACGCCCCTGCCGTCCTGTCATATTGATTGTTAAATCTATTTATAATCTCATGACAAGAGCAAATTCTAATACATACAGAGCAAGTATTTCAATACTTTTCTTCAAACCGATTCCAAAGGCTTCAAAAATCTTTCAACAAGTGTTTGTATGCATCCAGTGACATATCCATAAAACCACACTGAAGGAAACAAAACACAAACCACTAGGCTACTTTACAACATGCATTTAAGGTATTTTCTTTTATTTGTTTGAAAATGGGAAAAGTCTCCAGTCAGTATGGTCATTACAGACACATGAAGGGTAGATTTTGTGTTGAAAAAACTATTTCGAAATTGCCATTATTTAAAATTGTTAGATTAATATGAATATTTTTTTATGTCTCTATCTCTTTTTTTACTTAAAATGTTGAAATTTAATAAACATAATGCAAAAAAAAAAAGAAAAAAAGACATTTGTTTATCAATTTAAAAAATATTTCTTTTCATAAATTACTTTGTTGTCAATCTCATCATAATGAAAAATATGTAATTCATGAGTGAACAAACATATTATTAAATTTTGGATTAGTGAGCTGACAGAGGGGCATCCCTCTGTGATCACTTACATCAACAGAGCCAACAAATACGACTTTATCCACATCAGGGTTTGAAACCAGCAAACGGCTATCAGACCCAGTCACTACATTAACTACACCACTCGGCAGCCCAGACTGAATGCAGATCTCTGCAAAGAGCAGCGCACTCAGGCGTGTCTTTGATGAAGGAAAGACGATGACAGTGTTCCCTGTGGCCAGAGCTGGTGCTACACGGCTGGCAAGATGCATCAGAGGAAAACTCCAGTGGGAAATAACCGCTGTTACGCCTGTTATAAAAAAAAAAAGTTTAATGTAAATGCAGATATTCCTTGCATAAATCTACAACAAAATTACATTCTTCAAAACAATGCTTTTATGTAAGTTGGATTGAATCTTATAGGAACGATTTTCCTTTACACATTTATTCTTAATTATGTCCTTTCATATGAAATAAATGAGCTGGAGGGCTTACTTATTAACATTCTCTCTAAAGAAGCTGAGTGTTACAGTGAACATAAAAAAACACCAGAAAATCCCATCACTTGGGCAGGCATTTTTTATTTTACTGTATTTAATCAATATTGTAATATTTTTAAATAAAATTATAAGGTTACAATTATAAAGTTGATAATGACCTTTATGAATTATTTTGAGATAAATCATTTATTTAATTGATTTGACTATGATTGTACTGATTATATTATATCCTACAGATGTTTGCCATGAGATCATTGTAACTGTTGATGTTTCCTGATGTTGCCTTTTTGCTATAAGTAGTTGCCTGGGTGTATTGGAGATTATGTTCCATCATAAGTTAAATTAGGTGTATTTGGGACTAATATAAAGTATGAACATAATAGCTATAAAAGTTTCTTTTGAATTATGTATAACATCACCAGTGTATAGCATCACAAGTGTGAAACATCGCAAGTGTATGTTATTAAAGTAATTAAATCTTTTTGCTCATAGCCCACTACCTGCCTGGCCCCTTCCCCAGTAGGTAATTAAAATAAAAATTTGCTTTTTTGATACAACTTAAGCCCTTGTTTAAACTATTTGTGGCCCCAAAGAAATATGCTGGGGTCCCCTGGGGGGAGCCAAATATGGCTCATGTCAAGAAACAATGTCTTAAGATAGCAAAGTGGTTACAATGTACCCTTAGACCAACGCCTAAAATCAAAGACTGTTCTTTATTACACTGAACTGTTAAAAGAAATTTAGATACTGGTACTAGATTATTTAACAATTTAAACAGAAAAACAGTTTAACACATACCATAAGGTTTCCAGCCAGACAACTCTGTATCTTTGAGTTGTGCCCATCCAGCGTGATGGTAAAACTGTCTAATAATGGCTGGAATGTCAACACCTCTTGTCTCTCTAGTTGGCTTCCCAGAGTCAATAGCCTCTACTATAGCGAGCAATGACTGGTTTTTCTGCAAATTTCTTGCAATGCTGAGAAATTTAAATGGTACAATTAAAGTAACAGATTCAAGCATTTTTTTCAAATAATAAAATTCACATCCTACAATTCACTTGTGAAGGATTATTTTATTATGGATACATAGTGCAGATGTATATGTGAATATAACATGAACATAAATGTTACTATTTAATTTGATAAATCCCTTGATTTAAGAATATTTATTCAAATTTTAACTTATTTCATCACTCCTACAGAGTCTCTTTTATGTGAAACCTGGACGCAGTAATGATTATTTTATAGATAATATGTATTAAAGTGAAGTCAAGACAGGAAAAGAAAGAAATATAACAAAAATGTATTCTTGTGAACTCTAACATAAGTAGTCAGGTTTTGATCTAAAACGATTAACAGCTACTTTTATAAAAATCAACACAGTGTCATTAGGGGAAAAAAATAGAGAAAATGTTTGTTTTTAAATCCACAGCTTTATTTTCAAATTACACTTTCGGTATCACAGTAAATATATCAGGCCAGGATAGATCAATCAAGGATTATAAGATTAGAATGACTAAATATACAAGAAAAGTTGTCTGGAATCCTTTTTGTAACACTTGAGGTTATTGGGAGCCTATTCTCTGAAGGGCCAAATGATTTTTAATCAACCAATGATAAAATTAAACTTGTGTAAAATCAAAATTTTTAATAGGTGTGCTCTAAGATAAATGTTTTTCAATCAGTACTCAATAATACCTGTATAAGTAGCGAGACCTGACGTGAGGGGCTAGACTGCTCCATGTCTTGAAAGCTTCTTTGGATGATATGACAGCATTCTTGATGTCATCTTCTGTTGCCTCAATAGTTGTAGCCAAGACTTTTCCTTTAAAACAACATAAAGATGTTACTTCTGACCGTAATCTGAACTCCAGTGTCAGCTTTGATTATAATAGCTTGTGTACCATTGATAAAGCTTAAAGTAATAGAAATGTCCCACTTGTTCAATGTTTATAATTTATAAGAACACAGAGCCATTTGAAAGGTAATTTAATTATTTGTTGTACCTGTAATAGTATAATAAGACATCAACTCGGGGCAGCGGTCTGTGCAACAACTAACCTTTATTCTCCATTCTTTTTACACCCCACATTACATGACCACTCACTCCAGTTCTCAAACCAATATTCATACATTTAATTTTAAACATACATGAAAAAAACTCAACACTTCCAGTCATACAACATGACAACATCACAGCACTATCAGATCACAAAGTTCAGTCACTCATACTGTCGCAGTACCTGTAGCTGGATTCTTTGATTCCTTTGTCTGTCTGCCATCTGGGTAGACCCATTGGCCATTGATATATAATCCAAAACTTTTGTTATTCTTTTCCAACCAATTCTAGCATGAAATGAGAAATTAAAATATAAGAGATAAGCCTTTATAGCTGGATCATTTAAAATTTGACCAGCCAAACCAGAGATATTATAGTTACACTACACATCACTAAACCACACACACAGAGAAGTGAAATTAAAATATCAACCAGACTAGAGTAAGCTAAAATTAAAAAGTTATTCATAAGGAAAAGTCTACTATTATTATAAGTACGGTATTCAACTAGTATAGATATAGATTTGTAATAGTAGAGGTGCCACAAGTATCCCCCCCCCCCCCTGGGCAAATCTATTGGCCAAAATGGAAGGGGAAAAATAATAGTAAAGGGGCCAAAAGAAACCCCCCCCCCCCCCTGGGCCAATCTATTGGCCAAAATTGAATGGGAAAAAAGACGAAGGGCTGATCCATTGGTCCAGTAATACAAACTTGTACATTGGCTGTAATCATATCACTTCTCACAATTTTGTTTATATTTGTAAAGTAATAACTTAATTTTTTTCATAAATTATTTTGCAAATTTCTAGGCTTATAACACCACCCATATTGGAGTGAATCTGCACTCCAATGCCTTATTAAGGGACCACCCATAAATGGTGTCATCTTCACAAAACTTTGACTAAACTCAAGACACCTTCATACGGCATTGTCACTGTGACGCCCACTCTATATTTCCTGTAGGAAGGAAATTTCAATTGATGATGTAAAGTTTTTTTTATCAATAATCAATGTAGTAATTAATATGATCATGGAGAAATGTATCCTCATTTGAATTTGAAAAGAGGGAATTTCAGACCCACTACACTTAACTACAAACACAAGTCGTGGTATCACCAGGGCTGGTGTCACCCCTTTCAGATTTTCCCATGGACCTCCCCAGAGTCTCCTAGCTCTGTTGGCACCCTGCTCTGTTGGCACCCTGTTCTGATGGCACCCTGCTGTGGTGGCACAATGCTCTTACTCTTGTATTTAACTTCTATCTGCCCTGAAACTGACCTTGATCCAGCTCTGTCAAATTGACAATTCTCCAATTTGTGTCATCCCCCTGGTTCTGTCCACACACACTTAAAACGCTATTGCTCTGTGCCTGGGAACATGCATGTGTAGTGAAGGGGTAGTTTATCATTTATAATATTGGTATGTATGGAATATGGGGTAGGGAGGTGCCATCAGGTGGTCCCAAATGTCAAAGTCAAAATAAAGTACTAACTAACTCTTAAGTCCGGGCTAAGAAGAAGATGCTAAGTCCAAGTCACTCTGACGAACTTACTCAGGGGGTCTCAAACTCAAATCATCCGGTGCCGCAGCAGGTAGAGTCTGAGTGAAACTGGGCCGCATCAAGTATTCCACAAAGGCAATTACAAATTCAATAAACTGTTACAATCTGCTCAACCTTTATTAATAACAAATAAAAACATTAAGGGTTCTCAAGAACTAGGCTTCACTTTTTTCTTCCTACTCCTTGTTGCCAGATACCTGGCAGCGCTTCTTCTTACTCAGTTGAGCAACATTTTGCTTGAGGTAGAGTCTGAGTGAGACTGGGCCGCATCAAGTATTCCACAAAGACAATTTCAAAGTCAATAAAGTACAACTGTTACAATCTGCTCAACCTTTATTAAAAACAAATAAAAACATTAAGGGTTCTCAAGAACAAGGCTTCACTTTCTTCTTCCTTCTCCTTGTTGCCTGACACCTGGCAGCACTTCTTCTTACTCAGCTGAGCAACATTTTGCTTGAGTGGGGAAGCAACTGACTCCTGAGACACTCACTTAACAGGAAGATGCTCATCAGTAAGTTTGACCCTGAACTTTGACTTGTTAAAGTTCATAGTGGAAAAGAGCTTTTCACACAGATAGGTACTCCCAAAAAGGCACATGTTTCTTTTAAACAACCTGGAAATCTGAGGTAAGGTGGAGGGCAATTCATAAACTGTCCATTCTTGTCTGTCTGTTTTTTCCATTCACCTCCCTGAACTTTGCCTTGAGTTCAGAATTGCACTGAAGATCAATCTGCTCCATTTGGAGCGCAAAAAGGGGGGGGGGGGGGCGGGGCGCATCTTCCACATTAAAGGAGAAGGAGTCAGCACTGATTTTAAAAGTGGCTCCAAATAGCCCCAAATCACAGACCTAAGAATTGCACTGAAGATCAATCTGCTCCATTTGGAGCGCAAAAAGGGGGGGGGGGTCGGGGCGCATCTTCCACATTAAAGGAGAAGGAGTCAGCACTGATTTTAAAAGTGGCTCCAAATAGCCCCAAATCACTGACCTGGGTCCCTTAGACTAAATGCCATTCGGATGTCATTTATTTTGTGGTAGCTTATTTTTTGTTAAACTGAAGAAGTAAGTTTACAAACCTATAGTCCATTCAATTATCTTTCATTTGATATCAAATTTTGTCTTACAAACTCAACAAAAATATTTTAAATACTTTTTAATAAACCCAACTCCAACCTCTCACTCTTACTCTTACTCTTGAATCCAGGGGCCGAATAGCCGCAGCCTATACTACTACTACTATACTTAACTTATATTATATGTAATTAGGCCTAGTATTAAGTTTGTGTTATCGTTACCAATGCTACATTTTCTGCATCTAATGCTGATCCATATGATAGGTCTCCCAAAATGTGTCCAGCATTTCCGTCTGTAACTATCCCTGCCATAGTTGTACAAATTTTTAAGACAGGCTGGTGGGAAAAAAAAGGTCGAAGTGCAAAAGTCACTTGATTCTCAGGAGGGTCATATTCATGACCGAGATACAAGATTTATTCCAGATAAAATCTTTTGAACGCTTGAGTTTACTCTTAATTCTGTTTTTGTAAAGTGATTATTGTACAAATCAATTAAACTTTAAAGAAAATGTTTGTTTTTTTAATTGTGTGCTTGGGCAATCTAAAATCTAAATAATTTATTTTCGTTTTAACTTCAATTGCGAGAGATAAACTTCTTTAAATAACATAATAATTAATATTAATAGCATACTATAATTTAATAGTTTCTCATGTATTCAATAAAATTCTAAAACTAAAAAGATACTTTAGTAATTTAATTATTAATTAGGACGTATTTAACAGTCCTACATTAAGAAGACAATGTCAATTAAACTAGGGTTTCAACCTGGATCCCGGACAATGTTTAGTGGACAGAGTCAGAGACTTACTTGGAATTTCAACCTAATCCGGGCTACAGACGTTTAGCATACAATTTTCTGTTGTTTTTTCTTCATTCTCATATTATCACCCATTGAAACTTAATATAAGCTAGTACAAGTAAAATAAAGTTAATCACGCTGAATTATTAAACTTAGTAGCTTTCGCACAAAGGTTCTCAAGTGTTTTCAGGTCACGATCAAAGTGATATATTGAAGAAAGACGTTAAAAACACAAACTAGATTTAAATGTACAATATAAATGTAGTTAATGAGATATATCATACCATGGTTGAAATTGTAACTCAAACTTTTAGGCATATTTTTTTAAACGTTTGAAAATCAGAATTTCTCTTAGTCTATTGTTAAAGCTTTCATAATCGCAAATAAAAATAAGGTCACTTTCGACTTGCAGTTGCAGTATTACCAAAAAATCATTACTCGTTTAAAAAAACAATAAAAACACATAAAATACGCTTTAAATATATATATTTTTAAAAAAATGTTTATTGAGTTTTCATTACCACCAAGATTTCCATTTATCCCATTTGGGATATTTTACCACCGATTTGTCGACAACTTTTGTACATGATCATAATACATCCCTGCTGACGCGGCAGTAGCTAAGCTTTAATTATGACTAACAGAATCACGCATTTTTCTATTTTCCCTTTTTTTTTTCATTTCTTTCCATTTTCCTTTATTTATTATCATTTCTGGGGTCTCCCATGTGTCTGTTTCCGGGGGGGAGGGGGATGTAAACCTCACTCATTTCCTATTCCACTGGGTGTAAAGGGACGACCGCCGCGAAAAGGGGGGGGGGGATTTTGGGGGAGACCTAACATTATATCAATCTATGTGGTGTGGGTGTGTTGGGGAGCGAACTTTTGTCAGCAATTGTATACAAAGAATGTTTTAGTACAACTCAAAGTGACTCATATTAAAGTAAGAGATAATGTTCGAGGTTAGGCCCCAACATATCGACTGCTTAGGCTCATATTAAAGTAAGAGATAAGGTTCGAGGTTAGGCCCCAACATATCGACTGCTTAGGCTCATATTAAAGTAAGAGATAAGGTTCGAGGTTAGGCCCCAACATATCGACTGCTTAGGCTCATATTAAAGTAAGAGATAAGGTTCGAGGTTAGGCCCCAACATATCGACTGCTTAGGCTCATATTAAAGTAAGAGATAAGGTTCGAGGTTAGGCCCCAACATATCGACTGCTTAGGCTCATATTAAAGTAAGAGATAAGGTTCGAGGTTAGGCCCCAACATATCGACTGCTTAGGCTCATATTAAAGTAAGAGATAAGGTTCGAGGTTAGGCCCCAACATATCGACTGCTTAGGCTCATATTAAAGTAAGAGATAAGGTTCGAGGTTAGGCCCCAACATATCGACTGCTTAGGCTCATATTAAAGTAAGAGATAAGGTTCGAGGTTAGGCCCCAACATATCGACTGCTTAGGCTCATATTAAAGTAAGAGATAAGGTTCGAGGTTAGGCCCCAACATATCGACTGCTTAGGCTCATATTAAAGTAAGAGATAAGGTTCGAGGTTAGGCCCCAACATATCGACTGCTTAGGCTCATATTANTTATTTCCCCTTACCATGCACCCCATCGTTTTCTCGCCAACAGAACGTCCTCGGTAGATTTCCATAATTTCAGAGTGAAACTACGGCTTGTTTCGAGCGATCAACATTATGATAACAATACTCAAATTCAAATAAATTATCTGCATGGCATCGATTTTTGTTTTGCTTAGTGATAGTCCCCACACAAAGGGATTCTCATATTACTATTAGGGAAGCGTTATTCACACAGCTCTGTGAATAACGTTTAGCGTTATCGGCAGACCGAAATCTGTGAATAACGGCGAGCGTTATCCACACAGCTCTGTGAATAATGTTTAGCGTTATCGGCAGACCGAAATCTGCGAATAATCATATAATGCATTAGATCTAGACTGGTGAAAAATTATTGTTGGATGTAGGCTATTAATATTGGGGTTGAAATGGCTAGAAAGACTTTGCAATTGTATGCTAGTAATTAGTTTTTGTAGTGTTGCGTTTGTTTTAAATGTGGTAAATTATAGATTTGTATTTTGTTGACATTGTATCGCGCTTCGAGCCTTTGGGGATGAAGCGTGTTTTTGAAATGAACTTCATTATTATTATTATTATTAATATTAATATTACTATTAGTATACTGAACCGTCATGAGTTATTATCGAATTTTTTTCACTATCAATTATAAAAAA
>CAXITT010000783.1:0-18430 GCA_964033795.1 Lymnaea stagnalis
TCACCAACTATTTCACCAACTATTTCACCAACTATTTCACCAACTATTTCACCAACTATTTCACCAACTATTTCACCAACTATTTCACCAACTATTTCACCAACTATTTCACCAACTATTTCACCAAAATGAAAATATCACGCACAAAACGCACTTGATATTTTTTTTATTTTTTTTTTAAAGAATCTTATTTAGCGCAGCTATCGAAAAATTTTATGTCGTTAAATTGGTGGCATCGTGTTTCTATCATCGTCCCCTTGAAGAACAGATTTTTGGGGGGTTGTGGATAGAATCTGTTATCTTTGGCCAAGAGTGTATATGCGAAGTTTCAGCCCGATCGGTTGACGGGAAATGTGTCAATTTGCCGTCCGAATATTTTTGCCAGAAACACACGAACAAAAGCTTAATATAAATTAAATTAAAAAGGATTTTTATAAAAAATTTGGATGATACATCCTACCCTCATCACAGATACCCAAGATAAACTCCAACAAGGCGAATTTTTTCCCTTAAAGTTAGGACCGATTCGAAAGATATAAAAATTATTTTGTTCCCGAGTGGGTCAGAAGTTATCTATTATCTGCATACTCTTGTGGTTACTGAATCTAAACAATTACTAATCAAGTCATTCTTGTCACTAAGGGGAGGGGGGTGAAGTTTTATGCTATAAGATGGCTGACTTTTACACTAGAGAAATACTTCGAAAGTACTGAGTTTAAATTGTTTTAATACTACAATATAGTGTTGGTTAAAATATTGATTTATTTCTGCGCTTAAATTGAATATGTACAACGTATTTTTAATTTAAAAAACATTTCCTTTTATTTGGATCAATAAAAGAATCTTATTTCCTAAATGTAAAGCACACTGTGTGATCAAATTAGGAGGAAATCCCAGGTCGAACGGAGTGACGAGTTCAGATGTATTGCCAGCCTGTTCATCAATGCAATTTTCAATACCTCTTATTAAAATATTCCCCACATAACAAATGTGTCCCTTGAAATTGGAGGCCCCCCTAGCCCGCAGGGACCACGCAACGGTTGTTTCCCATTCTGAGCTGTATTTGAGTTCATATCATAAGCTTTTTTGACCGGGCTAGTATTTTTTTAAAGCATGGGGGAGGGAGAGAGAGAGAGAGAGAGAGACAGAAAGAGATTTTCTCCTACAGAGTAAGGATTATAGGAGGTAAGATGGCACTTAAAATACTTTTACTCAATAGTTTGTTTTTCCCCACTGGCCACACACAATGTTGTCCCTGACTTTCACACAGACCACACACAACGTTTCCCTAGCTTTTACACACATCAGACACAAATGTGTCCCTCCTTTTCGGACTGACCCCACACAATGTTGTCCCTGATTTTCACACAGGCCACAGATAACGTACAACCATTATGAAATGACTTAAAGAAAATGCCAGCTACTGGGTTTAGGGTCTTCTCTTTTATAGATTTATAGTTATAAACAAAATTAAATAAAAGGTTTATTAAGAAAACTAGCATAATAATAATAATAGTAGTAATGGGCTCAAATGTTGGTAAATATAAAAATCAAACAAGACACATGGCCATCTCCAAGACAGGGTTATACAAGTCAATGTGTAGAAGCTTCACCACTGTCTAGCATATTTCAACTATTGGATGATCAGTAAGAGTTTTATCTCTCTATCAATAAATGTCTTGATGAAACGTGGTGACATTCAGCTGCTGACAAGAGCACTTGTGTTTACAAACAATCAATGCCATAGTCCACTTGTTTCAGTTTTAAAAAAATGGCAATTTAAAAATGAAACAAACTTAACAGACAAAGATTGTAATGTGAACTTTCAAACAAATAAAAATATAAAAAAAACAATTCCTATCCACTGTCCTGTCTGGTGGTAGTATCAAATAGCTGCTTGTTTTACACTTCCATTTTCTATGAATGAATGATTGGGTAAATGACCAGAAACACAGTCCCAAGATAATGATGAAATATCATGTACTACCTACGTAGTCAAAATGGGTAAATAACAAAAATTAAGATTATGGAGATTTGTAATTTTTCAAACCATATAAAGCTTTGATAGAAATATCAATATAATGGTGTAATGTTCTTTATCTGAGCCTGAATGCGTAGCAAGTTCTAAACTTATGTCATCCTTAAAGAGCTCACCAGTTTCCAATTTTAGGGGCACACTTTGAATGTAAAGCAGGTAGTGTTGGCTTGTGGGAGAGACAGAGATTTGGATGCAACAAAATTGCATGATTTGCATAATAATTTTTCCCCCCATCCTTTTTACCTCGGGGCGAAAACATAACAACCTCTAAAGGCATAACGATATCAATAATGACATTACCCAATAAAATATACAGACTAGTACAAGGTGATTTTAAAACAACTTTTTTTTAAAATCCAGGATCCATTGCAGGTTGTCTATCAGTGATCAACATACAGGAAGTGACCTCACAAAAAACTGTTTGCTGACATCTCCAACTCTGCAAGTTAAAATAAAACTTTCATGCTAGAGTTACCGCCCTTTTATCAATGAAGGGTCAATTTGATTTTCATTGTCATCTGCCTGAAAATTATTTCTAAGAATATGGAACATAATAGAAAATATTACAAATTCCCATTATGATTTATAAATTAAGAATGATTAAGGTATTACATGAAGTGAAATTATTACTATCATTTCACAAATGACTGAGACATTACAATTAATGTATTAAGGAATAACATAATGCTGATACAATAAGAAAACCACATTATGCGCTGGTGCATATAAGAGTGCTTGGATCATACAACTAATAAAAAGATGTATTCATCAAATAATTCATGCTTTGTTATGTACAGTCATTGTATCTGTATGTGTATCAAAGACTCATAAACAAACATACTGTTAGAAGTCTATTTCGTTTTAAACACTTATTAAAAAAAAACATGTCTAATCTTTAAAAAAATAATATTGTTATCACATACCACATGCGCACATTTATAAGACAATTAATTTTCTAATGGAAATCTATGTAAACATTTTTAGTGCAATCAACTCTTTCATGTATAGACAAATTTTAAGTTAAAAAATGTGAGAATCATCAGTGTTTAAAATAATGTTAAAAATTATTAAATTTAAAAATATTCTTTTGGGTTAATGAATCAAGGACAATATATGAGGGACTGCATTCCAACGTACAATTATTCTAAAATAAATTTCTTACACAAATTTTATATGAAATAGAAAGAACGATAAACAAATGAAAACCTTCGGTAAAAGCTTGATGGATGAATGTAGTTTCAACTGTTGAAATATAACACATCTGCTGTCTTTTCACAAATTTGCAGAAGCACTGCCATGAGTTCCCACACCTCAGTTGTTTTAGCTCTAAACTTACATTTACCTCAAGAAATCAAGTATTCCTCAATATTTTTTTTAAGTGTTTTAATCATATTGCATTTTTTAAAGATTGAAGCTTAAAAAAAAAAAAGGAGACTATTTTTTTTTTAAAATCCTATCACCAATTAAAAAAATTCTGTTAAAATCAACATTTGATATTTTAACTAAAGAACATTAGAGCAGCAGTAGTTATTAAAACCATACAAATATTAAAATCCAACAAGATTGAACAAAATCTTCAAAAATTTGAAACAACTGAATGAAAACATAGAGAGAAAACACATGAAAACCTTGAGAGTGTTTACTTTATTTTCTAGGTATTTCTACTTCTTCAAAGAAAATCAATGATAGCCTTCATAATTTGAGTGAACATTTTGCTGCATAATACAACAAAGAATGGCTAACTTTTACAGAACAAACTTGATTTCTTTTATGGTACATGCAAATATTTGACAGATGGAGACAATAAACATTTCTGACCTCGAGATGGGTTTATTTCAACTTTCATTTAACCTTAACCAATTTAGGTTAAATTAACCACTAAACTTTGGGCTTTGAACTATCAATTTGCACCAATATTATAATCAAGATGATAATTTTCTATTTTAAATTTTTCAACTTTGTTATGTTTTTGTCAAATTTTAAACCATTTATTGAAACTTTAAATGATGTATTGATCATTTTCAAGCTTGTAAATGTATACAATCTAATGCTTATTTTAACAAGAGGTCCTAGAGGTTGCATACAGTTTAAATCAATGCTGTACTATGCATACTTGAAATATATTTACAGGAATCCTCCTAACTTAAGCACAGTACTTTAAAAATGTATAGTTCTAACAAATAAACAGGGCAGTGATGAGGTGTAGCCCAAGACATGTCAAGCATCTAAATTAGATCCATGGAGAAGAATCTCGACTTATGTACTATTAGTTTATGTATTTTTTATTATTAAGAGTAAAATCATTATATACTTCATAAGAGCAAGTGCACTTGTATTTAGATATGTCATAAAATACTCATCGTTAGGGCAATCAAGTTATGAAAACGAATGATAAACATATACATAATATAAAACAAATAACTTGTTTTAAAAATGGCACAGCACAATCTTTTGATAAATGGAACCAGATGTGAGGTTATTCCTATTGTATAAAGCTTACTAATGAATTTAAAATTCATTTAATTTAACTACTATAAAAGCTTAACCAAAAATTATTGATCATTTTAATAATTTTTTTTTCATAAATTCATCTATTAGGCTTATTCAAGGCCTAAAATCAGTGTGTTCTTAAATATGCTACATTTAAGGATTGGGTGAGATTTACTAGGACAGATCAAAAGATAAGCAACCAGATTGACCAAAATTAGTTACCATTAGCCCATTACACTTGCTTTGAGATGGAAACAAAGGTGCAAAAGTCAACCGAGAAAAGGACAATTCTCCTATGCTTTGAATAATCATCATTAGATGTGTTTGTGTTTTTTTGTAGTAACATTATATAGCTAACAGGTGATGACATTGGTATAGAAAATTCAATACATTTCCACACATTATACGTTCGTAAACATTATCTGAGAGCTAACTGCTTTGTTTCAGGTTATATTTTTCTTCTGAGATGTTATGAAATGGGTTCCTCCGGCATGTCTTGTTTGGAACAAAGGGCTTTTTCTTGTAGGATAATATGTTGACTCGTGATGGAATCTTATCAATTTTATTTAGGATAACAAATTGCTTGTGTCAGACAAAACTATTAGAAATATGTTTAAACTTTTAGAAGATTAATGGTCAAATTTTGTCATTAAAACTGCTCTAATTTAATACATCTCCCATAACTTGAAATGCATTTCTGGCTAACTGTTGCCCCCTAAAGATATATCAGCTATTGCACCAATTGTTACAGAATATTATATAACCTTCATTTGGAAATCTTCATTGAAGAGCTTGACATTTAAGTATCAATATGACATATTTAAAAATCAACATGACATGTAAATTTCAAGATGACAAATTTAAGTATCAACTTGACATACTTAGGTATCAAACTTCAATGGAAAAAAACCCTTTGTAATAGCTTGCTTCTTTTTAAAACTATTTTTTTTGCATCTAAGTTTGAATGAACCTCATTCACGCATAAGCTTTGAATGGCACTAAAACCTACAATAGAAATGTTACCACCATTTGAATTATAGGTTGTTGTTTTTTTTAAATTTCTCTAACAGGCAGTGCATTAGTTAACATACCGCAGACATTGGCTTATATTACATGCACTTATGGATCATATATTTGTATTATATTCCTTGTATATGATGTCATTCTTAACTGATGTTCAGAAATACCTTGTATCCAAAAAATGAGAGAAAGCATTATTTATTTTATACATCATGTGCACAACAGGCCCCTATTTTTCACACGAGGCAATGATAAAAATGCATGGTTATACAACTGTATAAATATAAAACCACTTAGTAAATATATTTAGTCTACAGAATAAGATTATAAAGTATAATATGTATAGTATGTACAATTAGAGCTAATAAAGGACCCAAAACAACATGTCAATAATATGCCACTATTTAGAATAGAACAAAATCATAGGAAGAAAGAAAGTCATCATTGCAATATTTTTTGGCACAAAAAATAATGCCATTACAATTTTTAAAATTCCTCTTCAAACGTAAAACATCAGCAAGCAAACAGAAATAAATCACATAAGGAATCATAAAACAGATAGACAGGTTCAACACTTTTGGAGAATAGGATCTTACATTGTTACAGTGGTAGCTGAGCCATACATACTTGGATGTTTTCAATTATTTTATAAAGATTACAAAGCACCTGATGCCTAAGACTAACTTTGGACAAAAAATTTCTTGAAAGAATTTCTAGCAGCAAAAGGTTTGACACTCCAATTTTGACAGATCTTATTTGAGAACAAGCAAGATCTTAAGACAAATTTGACAAACTTAGATTTTATATGAGTTAGAATGGCTTTTAATTATTATACTTAATCCAAGTAAAAAGCAGAACTTTAAGATTTGAATATTGAATGTCATAATGTTTCTTTTTAAACTAAAAAGGTCATGAATTTATGCAATAGCATATACTCAAGGTAAAAACGTGTGGTTATCACAACTCTAAATGAAATTTGATTTATTTAGGACATCTGATGGTCCTTATAGCAAATTTATAAATTTCAATCACTACAGACCACCAGAAACACAGAGAGAACACAGCACATGATTAAACACCACTCCTACCACTGCCGATAAACAGACTTTAATTTGACCACAGAGCTTTGAAACTTTACTTCATAGCACATTGCATCCCAGATTAAAACAAAAATATTTGCATCCTGATTAAATAAAAATTTTTGTGCAGTTATTTAAATTAACCCCTTTCATGTTCTTGTAATCCTACAAAATTGTACAAACAATTTTTCAGCTGCCTTACATAAAGATATGACTAACTGTGCATACCTCCTCTTGATTATAGAAAAATAATATTAAACCATTATGCTTTTATTAGAAATAATAAATACATACTACTTTGAATATTAAAAAAAAAAAGTTCAAAAGAAGTTTGGTTTAGCCTCAAGATACTCACTGTCCAAAACCAACAATAGGGTCAATACATTTCAAGCCATTTTAAAACCAGACTGCTTTTTAAAATAGAGAGAGAAAAAAAACTCAACTTGTTTTAACACTTTCATTGATGAGGTTCAAAGGTATGCTCAGCAGTATGATCCTGAAGAGAACAGTTTGCCCCCCTCCCTTTAGCTGGTGATGTTTAGATGAGCCGGGATGAATGGCATCTGTGCATGACAGAAACACCTGCAGCCAATTACAATATCTTGCCACCATCTGCAACCACTCTTGAAGCAATACCATAATCCATCCTCTGTAGTCACAAAACGTGCAGGCAGGCCATCTATTCCATTTCAACAAACACACTATCGAATCATTGTAACTTTAGTAGTACGGGAGAGCGGCCCTGATCTGAAGAATAGTGGAGAAAATAAAATAGTTTTAATATACATTAGGATGTCTATATTTGTGGGCACAGGACTTTATATTGTGGAACTGTGAGGTCTTTCCACTGTGGTGATGCACAACTAAGACCAAATATTTCTGACTACCATGAAAATCATGTTATATAATTTAAGAGCCAGCAAAAAGTAAGATTTAGTTGATCATTGTTAGAATGAATATTTATTTACTTTTTAACTTTTCAGCATTTGTTAACTTAATGTGAAGCGTGGTTTATTTAACTCTTTAACCACTGGCACATTTAAAATATTGATGCAACAAAATTAATGTTCAAATTTTGTTACAGGTGGCTATGGAAATAAACAGCAAACTGCATGGTTATGACAAATTTTAATGAATATCAAATCAGTTTAAAGATAACAAAGGAATCATTACATTTAGACTGCAACAAAAGAAACTAGAAGTTTTTCTGTTTTTAAATTTCTTACTTTTAAAAAATTAATCAAGATGAAAATATACATGGCAGCTGTGGAAGGGATCCTAATTTGTACATTTCCAATAGATAAATATTACACGATTTGTTTGCTATAACATTTAAATAAACCTTGTAATAATTCTCTGGTAGTGCATTTAGAAACAATTGTTAAAAGCTAAATACAATTTTATTTTTGTATAGTTAAATTATTTTTTTTTTAATTTCAACTGAATCAAATTTTTTTTTAATCACTGTCAATTTCCCAAACATTGATATTATTCACTTATTTTCAACACAAAATACAATTTATTTTTGTATAGTTAAATTTATTTTATTTTTTAATTTCAAATGAATCAAATTTTTTTTAAAGAACTATCAATTTCCCCCAAAAAAATTGAAAAATATCTTTCACTTATTTTCAACACAAAACTAAAAGCTACTTTTGGAATTGGAAAACTATTCCAGATCTATAATGGCATGCAATTGAACAGTGTTCTCTATACATTTCATTACTAAACTTTAGGAAAAATTGGCTGCCAGAGGTCAAGTCCCCAAGATTTCAAGTTTGTTGTCAGTAGTTAAAACTAGTTATTGTTAAATACTGTCTCTAATAGAACACACAAAAGTGTTAATAGAATAATTCACATTTTAAATAGATTTTAAAAAATTCCTATCATATAAGTTAGGATAGTGAATGTTACAAAAGCTATTAACTAATTTCTACGTTAACTGTGAACTTATGTTTACTACAGACAAAATTTTGATCCAAATATTGTTGCTAAAATTAAACTTCAATGTATAAAAAGAACCAAAATTTTGCCAGCTGGCACTTATGTAAAATCTCATGCACTGATCTATTCCCACAGCAATGTTTACAATAAGCCTTATTTGATATTAAGCCACATTGCAATATTTATTGCTTTTAAATTGTAAAATAAGCTCATTGTTATGCTGGGGTTTCATTTCTGTTGCAATTAAATGCTATATTCAACAACATAAATCAATTATTAAATAAATAAATTTAAATTAATTAGTCTTATTATCAACTTTGTGTCCCATTTTGAGCATTGGAAGAAATAATTGAATGAATAAAGGTATCCTATTACACACCCTTTTTATTAGACAGTAGATAAGGACAATGTATTTCACTAGCTCACAGGTTCTTAACCTTTTCCCAGTTATGACACCATTTTTAGAGAAGCAGTATAACCCATAACATTTTAAAAGAAAAAACACAAATGTGTTTTTTTAAGATAAAATAATTTTAAGTTTTATCTTATTTAAAACTATTGAAAGTGTAAACTGTTAAAAAGCTTCAATATTTGTTAATGATTTGATTATGCAAAACTCATGTTATTCTCTAAATGTTTTTGTTTTATTATTAAATGAAGAAGCTTAGAAAATCCATTGTGTAAAAAACCATTGGAATACTGTGATATTTCTGAATCTCTTAGAGTAAATTTAAGACAGATAATTTAATAATAATGAAAACCCTTCTCCACCCCATGGGTTGGAAACCTGTGTAATAGATATTTTCAGTACATATTATGCAGGGGATTGCAATTTTCTTTTTTAAAATGGAGCCCCAAAACATAACTATGCAAGGCTTTTAACTTTTTAAGTAAAAATAATTGATTTGTAAAGATCTTTTCATGCAGGGTAGGTAAAAGTAAGCAAATAAATATTTCTGGTCAATACAAAAATATCCTTTAAAATAGCTCTTTTTCTATAAAGGGACACAAAAACTTAAGTAACAAAATAAATAAATGAATAATATATATATATATATATATAAATATAAATTTTTATATATATATATATATATATATATATATATGTGTGTATGTGTGTATGTATATGTGTGTGTGTATATATATGTGTGGGTGTGTATCATTAATAGTTTAGATCAAGACAATACACAACAATAAATGATCATAACTATAAAATTGGTACAACATACTTTACAAAGGGGCTAGACATTCAGAATACCATTAAAGAGCTTATGGCAATGAACAGTGTGCATTTATTTAACATTCTAATAACTGACAAGGAATCCTCCTTTTGATTCGAGTTTTACTTGAACCAACATCATCTTACCAACTGAAATATGGCATCTTGATAGGCATTTTTTTTTAAATATGTCCCAATGGCTTTGCACTTCTAGCATAAAAACTTCAAGAAAATATAAAAAAACAATGACTAAAACGTTTCCCTTAAATTTATAAGCACAATTGTTGAATAGCCTTAGATCACATTATCTTCACGAAATAAATCTTTGAAAATCAACACAACTACCTTAGAAGAATTTAAAGGAGTCAATAAACACAACTGAAAAGGAAGTATTTTTTCAAACTCAAGAAAAGCTCACTAAGAAAGAAAGAAAATACAACACTCAAATAGTCTCCATAATAGATATCATAATGTTACAAATGGGATGTGTTCAGAAAATGAGGAAATATGTATCAAAATGTTTGTGTCTCAGTTTGTTAATGCAAATCAATCAAAGAAGTTATACATTACCCATATATATTGTTTAGTTGTAACAAGCATAATCAAAGTATTAAAATGTATTCAATGATAATCAATAGCAATTACAGATTATTTACAGGGCTGGAGCAAATCGATTTTGAAATAATTGAAAGCAAATTTATTAGTATTTAAATGGCTGATTTTGACTTTAAATAATATACATTTTTTAAATACAAAATTAGTTTTAGGGAATACTTTTTTTAAAATTTACACTTATTTATTTATATGTGTAAGTATGTATTTATATGTGTACTCTTTCACTTTAAATTTTTCCCCAAGTAATTCCAATACTAAATTTTTAAGTGGTAAACTTAAGTGTTATAAATAATGGCACACTTAAAACAAACCAAACTGAAACAAACACACTTTTGAAAATGTGGTGTACTTCATCTTTCAGCAGTAGTGCATTAGCTCTATGAGACTAACAGAGAGGGGAGGTTAGTGTTGTGCTAACAGCCTGGCTAACTTACGGTATGGTTGGAGCGCAAGTGGTATTTGTAAGGCCATGACGAAGAGGAAGAATTTGTAGGTGAAAGATAACGGTTGTCTGCTGAGGATCCCGTCAGATTAAGCAGGTGTCCGTGGTCCCCTGCTGATTCCCCCAAGTAGTGAGCTGAAGTAAGGCTAAGCAAGGCCGAAAAAGGAATACAGTGAAATACAAAGAGAATTATTATCATCCTCACCTGGCGTGCCATAGCACAACCAAAAGTCCCAGTCTTTGCAAAGTCATAAAGAATTATTTAATTTTATTACAGCCACAAACATCATGTTGCTATTAATATATTTAAAGAATTGGGCACTCTATTTGCCAATTTCCCATTCCCGAAACAAACTTATCTGCTTCAAAATAGATGAAATATTCAAACCAAAACTAACTTTATCTTCCTTTTTTGCATGGATTTTACTTTCAGAAATTAAGAAAAGAAAAGCAAACATCTTCAGGCAATTCCATTTATAATTTTGCAAAATGGATATGAAACTGTCCTTCCTCCAGGGTATAACTGAGAATATTTGACAGACAGACATTAAAGGAGTAATAAAAGAATCTAATTGTGCAAGTGAAAAGAGGCGGTTGTTTTTTAAAAAAATTATTTCCAAAGTTTCAAGTGTGATTAGAGATACAAGGAAAAGATTCCTAAATCTTATCTTATATCTTATCTAAATATTATTAAATAAAATATCCTGAACACCTGTTTTCTTAACTTCTTTTGATGTAAAAACTAATGCCTGGTTATAAAAATATAAATCCAGATTCTAGCAATATTGCTTATTATTTTAAGAAAATTAATAAATAACGCTACAATTTAACCATTTCATTTTAATAAGATTTGAAATACATCATTAAGGTTACTCTCATTTTAGATCATTGACTACACTCAATTTGAAGCTTTCCTACTTCAGTGATTCTTTCAACAAGCAAAGCATAAATTAAATGAAGCGCAACAATGAATCCAGCAAATAAACGGAAACTTGAATTTCAACCTAACAATTATAACTAGAAACACATAAAATTCTTTTTGAGTCTTCAAATTCTTGCCTTAATGCTATCCATCCTCACTATTTCTATAATAGGTATCAGAGCCAAATATTTGTTCATATGGGCACACAGTGGCTGTCCTTCAGGATGTTTTAAATAGATTTAATAAAGATGAGCATTAGAAAGACAGTTTTACAAATATACTTGTAAAACTTAAATGTTTTTCAAAAATACTGTTTAACTAATATGATTTATTGAAAAATTGTAGATTACTGGAGCATGTTTAACAATATGGATTTTAAATAAAGCTTTGTGGAATGTGGAAAAAATGTCAAGGAATCTTCATAAAAGTATAATCACTAAGCAGAAGAGAAATATGTGCGTCTGCTGCTCTTTGGTGGCTTCACAGGCACCATTCAAAATTTAGATCAACTTACAACATTGTCGAACAATACTTTTTAACATATATAAACTTTCAATAATATAAGTAGAGGACAAGAGTGTAACGGTAGAGCAGATATTTTTTTTAAAAAGTGTGAAACAACACATCACCACACATCAGCGTGAGCTGATAGCACAGTCGTCATAAGATATCACAGTCATGTCACTTTTGCTAGCATTTAACCCTTATAATGCTAGCATTTAACCCTTATAAAAGAAAGTGATATGAAGTCAGATGGTATAATCCATTTACTGTAATCTAATTTTAAAAATTGCTTGGGCACTGTTACTTACTGACACACTTAATATAATTCTTTATTCTTGAATGATGTGTCAGATAATTTTAGTTATTTCTTTTAGTATAAAAAAAAAGACTGGAGCTGTAGAGCATTACTCTCCTAACTTAGTGTTAAACAAAATAATGCAATGTTTTCAAATAAATTTCAAAAAATAAATGGATGGCTAAAAAAATGTTAAACTAGGTAATGAAGTAAAAGTTTAACTATCTGTAAAATTAATCATTAGTCCTTACCAAATATTGCCTAACATGCTTTAGCTAATAAAACATTACATGCATTCCAAACACCAAAACCAATCAACAACATGGATCAAACAAATTATTAAAAAATTAGGTTTACTCCTTAAATAAACATAAAAACACATAAGGGATAGCTATTATTTTCTTGTTAAATCAAATGAATTTCTTCGAAAAAAAGCTTTCTTTTTTTTTTTAAATTAACGAGGATTATAAACAGCCATAAACTCTATAACAATGGCCTTACATCATAAAGGATGTGAGGATAAATGATTCTATACTAAATTATTAAAATTGTTGCAAAGGTCTGCAGTCCACAAGAAGATTAGATAACTTTTGAGCAGATAAACTATGACACACCAAGACACCTACTGAAACTCAAGTACAACATACTCTAAAACAAACATGAGGGGTTGTGAAATATTCCATTCAATTCAGTTATCTCATGTGGGTTAAAAGTGTTTTGATGCAAACTTAAAAAATTAATATATTATTTGTTGTTGCTGCTTTAGAAACAAAAGAAAAACAATAATTGACATCTGACTCCAGAAAATTAAACAGCAAAATGTATAACTTTTGGTCAATGACAAAAATCACATATGAACAAATAAGGATCAAAACAAAATGATTTGAAAAGTCACTGTGGATAACTGACATGAAATCCAGCACAAAGCAAAAGTTGTAACAAATAAACCAAAGATGTCAATACACAATCAGGAGGGCGCCACCAAGAAAATCAAAGGCCCATACCTGGAGTTAAGGTTCTTCCTTAGACTGTAAGCTTGTTTTCTGGGTAAAGTAGGTTAGGTCAGTTATCTTGAAGTTTTAAGTTTTTATTCTCTAGTCAGAAATTCATTCTTCTCTGGTTTAAAAGCTTTGTAAATAAGTCTATTTTCCATAAAAAAGCAACTTTTTTTTTATTATTGTTATAATGCCCCCACTACATAAGTATTCTATTGGTTTAAACTTAGTGCTTAAATTTAACACCCTTTTTAAGGGCATTGTAAGAGGCTGATGAGTTTAAAGAGCAATTCCATTTTGGAAAACTTATACAGCAAAAGAATATTTAAATTCTATCCTTATCTTTTTTAGGTATTATTAACAACAAAATGAAATGCAGCAATTAACACCAGAAACTTTATTTTTTTTTAACTCTTTCATTACTGCTGGTTTTGGCATTGATTTTTGCTGACTCAGCAATTAAAAAACTTTAAGAAACTGCTGACATTATTTCATACTCTATCCGATTCGCTTATTAACTTCTCGATAGATTAACGAATAAAGAAATATATAGCAATGAAATATGACGTCGACGTGATGTCCTTGGTAGTTTCAGAAAAGTCCTTTGCATTTTTATTATGACGACAATGTGACGTCCTTGGTAAATGAAAATGGGTGATCTTGACGTCAAGTCGCGTCGACGTCATCAGTAATGAAAAGTTTAACAATAGAAAAATATAATTACTTATTGGCAAAAAGTTTAAAGCTCCATACTTTTAAATATTAATTGAAATAGAACATTCATGAAGACTGTCACTGATGCAATTTAAAAAATTATTTTTTTATTGTCCTCATTTTTACAATTTAAAAAATTATTTAGACTGAAATGAAAATTGACCCAGAGTAATAAATATGTTGATTTTGAAAAATTACTTATTTTGTTCTTGTTACAAGTTGGTTGCTAGAAAAAAAAATAAGACCATTCAAACCAGCATAATCATTGAGTTTTCTGCATTAAATTTAAATAGCCATTTACTCAGAAAAAAAACTAGCTATTTCTAAATAATGGGCTTCACATTTTGAGATACTTATTGTTTTTAGTACAAAGATAATTTAAGTACAGAGTGATGCCTTGGGTAAATACTGAAAATTTTATTGGAAAAAAAAAATGTTATAAAAAAATTATTTAAAGGCAAGACCCCGAACTCAGATGTGTCAAGCAATGTTAGATGTATTTTTGCTTGCAACACTTCATATAACATTTTTGCCTCAAAATCCAAAATAAATTAACGGCATCAACTATTTGGGTTCATACTGAAAAAAACCATAAATCTCTTGTGACCACATTTATGTTACATCTTTTCCAAGTCTCTTTTTCCAAACACAGTTTCTAAAAGAAAAGATGCAATTTTAGAAGCCATAACCCCTCTTTTTATGTTTGTGTTTGAACATTACCTTTTCACACTGGCACCTGTGGTTGTAGACAAATGTCTCGGGACATGTCTTTTTCCAGCCACTGTCCCAGCTACGGTGCTGCCTATGTTGTTAGCCGAGGTGTGACTGTAAGCTTTGGAGGATTTGAGAGGCGTTATGACACCTTGTGCACTCTTAGCACCTGGCTGCCGAGGTGGTTGAGTGGTGGAGCGCTTGTGGCCCTTTAAGTCTTCATAGCTGCAGGGAGGTGGGTCATGATGGGGTAAAAGTCCCACAGGATGCAGTCACAATTTGTGGGTTTCACAATCAGTTAAGAGGGAGGGTTGGTAGGAGGAATAGGTGGAGATGTTGGGGATTAAAAAGGATGGGAGGATAGAGGATGAAAGAGTGTTATACATTTTTGTTTCAAGAAAAAATGAAGAGGAAAAAAGTAAATCCAAGACTAATCCAGAGCTCAATGAGGATGGGACACTCACAAAAGTACATACTCATTGCTTACATACAAGTGAACACACAGAGGTATTTAAAAACGGACTAAATGAAAGAATCCAAACCACTCAAGGTGTGCTAATTATATTAGATGCATGACTACACAATTCAAAAATGCTGGATCAAAATTAAGGCTTTTCTGGGAGCCAAATTTTTTTTTGCACCTAATAATGATAAATAAACAAAATCTCCCAACATGTTTTAATATTAATCATGTCCATTTATAATACTATTGCAATATTAAAAGATATGTCAAATTTTGTTTGTTTACTTCAATTAAATTTCAAAATCCTTTTTGGTAATACTTTATAGGAAATATTTAAATATTAGACATTTTAAAAAACTATTCTTTCAATCATATTTTTTTTACTCAAATATGTTCAAAATAAAAATACATCATGCAAATAAAATTTCATTTCTTTAAAAAAAATTAACAACTCATATTATCTTAACATACAAGGGTAATAATTTGATTTTTGTTACACAATGGGTGCTAGTAACCATGAGGCCAAAAATAACAGTGAAAAAATCCTGTTATTTTGTAATCATATGAATACTTACACAATGGCACCCGTAGTAGCAGATCGAGTATGTTTTCCCCTTAAAAGCTTCAGCTGATTGAGTTTATCCCCCTGAGTTTCTCCCCCTGAGCTTCGTGTCACTGGACCTGAATAAAGCTGGTTTTGGTAAATAAATACTGCATTAATCAATATGGCCGATCTTTGAAAATTTAGGTAATTATTTAGGCTAAAAATAGATAAATGACAAGAAATAGAAAACTTTTCTGTCATAAAATTTAAAAACTTACATTCTCAAACACATTGCTGTAACGATTTTCGTTCTCTATAGAATCATCTATGCGCATGTCATCCACACCAGATAATAGTTTGGAGACGGAGCTCTGTCGTTCTCTCTTTGGTTTTCCATGTTGGTCTCTGTATCTGTCACCTAAGTTCCATAACCATGCCTGCTTCCTTAAAACATAAATTTGTAAGGATATAATCTCCTAATTTATGTTTTTTATACTATAAATAATGTGTTTATAATCGGTTGATACTCTCAAAAAAGATCCTGAACTGTTACTAGGCTCACTCCTTTCTTCAGTCTATGGTATTTTCAACTTTTCATAAATTGTGGAAGAAAACTTGCCATACAACCCTATCTAAATGCCCTGATAATTAATATATAGCATTAAAAGTATTACAAGTATGTCGTAAAAATAAAGCGTTAAACCCAAATGATGGATTTTTACAACTTTGAACTCTGATCATGCTTTGCTAAGTTAATAAACATTTAAACAATTCTAATGTGTCTCAGGTTGGAAATATGCTACTGAGGGCTCCATTGGACCCTCAAGTTGGACAACCCTGACTTAAATTTTTATCAACATTAAGAAAATGACTTACTCCTCCAGAAAATTCTGTTGTGGACCTATCACAGAACCAGGCCGACAGATCCGACACCAAGCAATGGCTTCTGCTGCTGTAAATTTGTAGTGTTTAATGAGGTAACAGGCTATTAAGGTACCTGTCCTTCCAAGACCAGCTGAAGAAACAATAAATGCAAGCCTTTTTTAAACAGATGCATAGAGAAAACATATTAGGTGTGTCTTTCTTTAGCAGACCTGTTTACCCTAAAGCTCCTAAAATATCAAAATATAATATCAAAATCGTACAATACAGTACTTAATAGTAAATAAATAAATATGCAGTATACATAATCTATACAATAGCTACTCGCATCACGTTTACAGTGTAATCAAGTTAAGCTGGAGTCAAAAAATGGAACTGAAGGTAAAAAGTAGATGACTGACTGTCACTTTGTTTTGCATTTCTGCTATAGATATCAATAAATATTTATCACAGTCTCTCACTAGTAAAAAAATAAATTACTGGTGAAATTTAATTTGGTTCAAACTCGAAGTCAGATCAGCATAAAATAACATTTATTAAAATAAGAAAAAGCCTAAATAGTAGCTTAGGGAAAAGGTGTTTTAGAAAAATATCCATTCATAATGCCTATTTCTCATTAACATATTACAGTCTGATAATATCACAAGCTGTAAATGGTTGAAAGGAGAGTGATTATTACTAATGGTGCGGCTGTTTTGTGTGTTCTAAAAATAGATTTCAAAGGCCCTCTGGCCATCTTTATGGTAGGCCTCAGTAGACCAAAAAAAGTCAAGTTTTCTAACCCCCTCTCCCTATTGCACACATATTTTTTTTTGACAACCCCCACCCCCTTGCATATACAAAACAACCAACAAAATCGAATAATCTTAATATAAATGATGATTTTACAGTAAACAAAATGTGATATGGATTTTCATCACTTGCAATTCGGCGAGCCCATTGGTACAGTGCTCCCCAGAATATAAAGGCATCGCCCTGCCTGCTCGTTGCCATCAGACAGGGCCATGAAAATTTTATTTCCACTGTCAGTCGTGGTGCAAACACTAACCCACTTGATTTACTATTGTCTGCAGTTACTAGAATGCACTTAGTGACCTACATACAAGTTATATTAATTTTTTTATCCAATCCTTTATTTTATTTTCATTTATTTTAAGTGAACTTGTCAGAATTTCACACACGTAGCCTTGTCAAAACTTAAATTTGGCATAGGCACAAGGAAACAAAAATTTTAGAACCACTGGCATAGCCCACGCACGTTGAACATATGGTGGACTAAACATTACTGCAATATCTCTACTGGTAAGTACTACCCGAGTATAACTAGCGAGTTCATTTGTAAAAAATACATGGCAACAACACAACAATAGATTATTTTTTTCAAATCACGAAGATAATTCCAAATAAATATCGGATGATATTTTACAGCATAAGAGATATAAATGTGCTATTTTTTGGACTTTCAGGATGAATATCGTTGAATTTTTTAATACTGCACATACTTTATGCCGACACACACAACAAACCCCCCCCCCCCCCCCACTATCCAAAAA
>CAXITT010000783.1:20123-32662 GCA_964033795.1 Lymnaea stagnalis
GATTACATGATTTTCTATATTTTTGTGTAAAAAATGCTTATAAAATATGATTTTTATAATGATCTTTTTCATGATATAAAAGCATAATATGAAGATATGCTTGTAAACTAAGTACTGAGAACCATTGTTTGTGTAAACGATTAAATATTCACCTTTTACAAATATTATTGTTATCGTTTCCTTTTCTTGTTCAGTTTTACTTTTCTGACCTTTAAGACGCACTGTTGCCATATGGCAACATACCAATAAAATCATTATTTCATTTTAAAAAATTATTTTTCTTGCATATTATGTTTATTTAAGTCCAATAACTATGAAGTATGCCATCAAAAAAATTTTTTCCATAAAAAACTAAAATTGCGTAATAGAGGGTTAAATTAATTAATATTTTTTTAATCAGTAAAAAAACTACCGAAATGTATACATTTTCAACCAGGTTTCTTAAAATCGTAATTTCTGACAGGCTTTGGCGCACAATCATAAGTGACATCTCAAAATCCTACATTGTAAAAAAATTGTGAGTGTTAATTAACAGGTCTACTTTAGTGTCATTTGAAAGTTGAAATAACTAGCCAAGTTCAGTCTGATTGTTCAAAATAATTTATCTTTTATAAATTATTACTGATATTAATCATTTTTATCCAAATGAATTTAAAATAGGCATCAAAAATTGCAACAGATAAATTTAAACCAGAAGTTTAAAAATGAGAAATACTGAGCTTCCATTTCTCATTGGCTGAATGAGGGTATGTCACTCTCTTTTGTCTTTTGCACTTAACCCTAGAAAATCCTACTTCAAAAAAGTTCCTAGTTTCAAAAAATTTGAACTGGTAGGCAGGTCTGCATTTATAATTAGGTTTTCCTCTCTAAGTTTAAAATAGAAAATATTTTATTTTCGTTCAAATATTTCTTTTTTTGGACACACTGGGTTAGGTATACACAAAGTGCCAATAGCAAAAATTTTGATGACTTGTGGAATACTTGATGAATACTGTTTTTATAGACAGTTTTGAAATATTTTCAGTTAATTTTTAAGATTCATGCAACTGAAAATGTAACATTAAAAATGCAAAGAAAAGTTTTTAAAAAATCAAAAATTTTGCACTACCTTTACAATGAACAGCAACAGCACCATCAGTATTTTCTGATAAGTCAAGAAAGGCTTTAACTATAGCTTCACTTGGAACACTGCCATCAATGAAGAAGAGATCATGATGCTCAAATCCACCATCAATGAACCGCCGAGAGTCATAGATTTTTTTATTGAGTCTGACAATTGCAGTAACATTGTGCTTTCTGAAGTATGGGAAATATGACTCCGGTGCATGCAATGGGTAACCTGTGAGAAAATTTAAGAAAAAAACAGAGACAAATTAAACACATGATATTTACACAATTGACAAATTTATTTTGGCTTATAAGAAAAAATTGAATATATTACAATATCCTTAAATTCTGTTAATACACAGAAACTCTTGACATCCTTTCATTTTTGTTTAGTTAATTAGACCTATTACCTATTCTGTATTACTAATAAACATAAGTTTTTAGCATTCATCAAGGGAGATGTGTTAAAAATAAAAGTAGTATCATAAATCAGGAAAGTATATCAAGTTTTCTATACAAAATAATGTCAATGTTTCTTAATTAAATTCCACAAGATGTAGTGCTATCTGTAGTATTGTTTGCATATTTTTCATTTTGTTTAAGATAACACAGTGAAGCTGAATAATAAATTTGAGCAATAAATACAATAAGTATATAAAAAGACACTCAAAATTAACTTATGTCAAGGTCAGAGAGACAAATAAACCAAAAAAAAATTAAAACCTTTGGGGGGGTCAACAACAAATAATAATTAAGTATTTTTCAGTGAATAAAACTAAAGGACAATATGCTGGCATTTGCTTTCTTGAAATGTATCCAATTGTTATGGAAAGGCATGTAAGCAGTATACTTAAAAGCATACGGCAATCCCACTAAAATCACAATTAAAAATTAGACAACCCCTAAAAACAAAGTTTTTCATATAAATCCTTTAAAAAAAGTAATATTGAGCAATGGAGGAGTGAGGCTGAATATTTGACAATACATGCAAACAAGTAACTTAGTAACACACTTTATAAGAATTCCAATTAGTGCCCCCAACCCCCCTCTTCCGACCCCACCCGCAGGCTCGCATCCACACACTTTATCACGCCCCTGAAATATATTAATATTCTAATGACCCACCCACTTTTACTCTGAAAATTTATTTCATCAACTATTTCAGAGAAAAAAATTAAAATATTAAGCACCATTCGTACTTGCGATATTTTTATGTTAAGAATCTCATTTAGCTCAGTTATCAGGAATTTTATTTCATGAAATCAGTGTATTCATATTTCCCATTGAAAAATAGGAAAAACTTTTGAAAATTTGATCGAATATGTCATCATCAGCAACAAGTCTATGTGCCAAGTTTCAGCTCGATAGGCTGATGGTAAGTGGGTCAAGTAGCCATCCGAAGATTTTGTCAGCCAGCCACCCACAAAACATGCATTCAAATAAATGACTTAATAAAAACTCACTTCTGGGACTTTTATTTTTGTTAAATAGCTCCAAAATGTCTCCAAAGAGACATGGATGGCTTGTCAGCCTCAATCAGTTATTGTAAACATGAACTAAATCATATAACCTACTAATATAGTAGTATTTATTAATTGTCTTTGTTAATATTACTATTTAAACAACAAAAAATGTTTAAAGCAGATATAAAAAGGAAGGTAACAGTATTTCATGATTTTGTTTAAGACTAAAAATTTTAGGTTTTAAAAATCTAATGTGAAGCAAACAAAGGTTTACTCATGAGCGACAGTGTTTACCATCAAGTATCTTGGTCTCCGAATGAGGACCGCTGAAGGCTAGCATTTTTTCAGGAACTATCCAATTCATATCACCATTCTCTACTCGCTGTATTAGTCAGCAAAATGACGAAGATGAAGAAGAAGCCAAAAGATAAGACAAAAAAAGAAATGCAGTAGAGTAGGCATTAAAAAAAAAAGAATCATGACAAATAAGTTGTCAGCCATTTTTCTATTTAAATGAACAGAAAAATTACTGAAAATAAGAGGAAGGCCAGTAGACACAGTGCAAGCGGCTCCATAAAATATAAACCTAAGTGGCTTTTTCATCATTTTAATACAAAAGAATTTTGTTTTGAAAGCTTTATGCCTGGGAATGCTTGCAATGTACCCAAAACTAAGGATGGTTTTAATGTGCCTTAAACTTTTTTAAAAGACACAATGTTTTATAATAAGCTTGTAAGTTGAATAAAATAATTTTTTTTTAAATGGTTTCTTTCTTTTTTTTTCAATGTAATTTTTTTTTTAACAACCATCTTTAATTATACTGGCAGATTGGTAAAAAATTAATAGACTGCAGGATAAAAAATTTGAAAGAAAATTCAAGCTGCAGTCTTTTGACCCATATTACCATTTTCTATCTTTGACTTAGGATGGGGTCCACAAAACGCCAAGAATTTGTTGGGCAATATCCAGTTCAAATCACCATTTTCTACTTTCTGCAACAATAAGCATATGATAATTTAAAGCTGGTCTCCCAGACAAAAAACTGCATGCTCCAATGCACCATACATGCAAAACTAAAAACTGACTGATTTTTAGGGGCACAGCACAAATTATTATCAAATTTGATCTTTCAAATTTTTTAAAATTTAGCACAATATTCATTTTACTAGTTGTAAATTGTTATATGATATCAATAACACCGGTTAAAGATTAATTTTTAAATTCTATATGAAACAGATATTGAATAGTATAAATGCTAAAGCTGATTTGATACCAGCGTGAAATTTAGGGTGATATATTTGAATTATTCAGTTCATATAAATTTAACAGCAATTGTGTGTGTGTGACAATGTAAAGAACACATACATTTTAATCATATTTATTATTATAGCATACCTCATAGTGTTCATACTCATCAACATCAAATGTCTCAAAATTGAAAAAGCCATTCGCAAGTGCCTAAAAAAAGAAAATACATCAAAATGTTAACTGGGTTTTAAAATGCAACTAAAAATACTTTTTTTTTTTTTTTTTTTTTACACACAGCTAGAAGAAAAATGGGATTTGAATAATTTTGTAAAAGATATTTTCAAAATGGTGGTGTATAGCACAAACTATGGATCACAGCCACACAGTCAAACATTTCAAAATACTTAACAAGTTAATGTAAAACAAATATTTTATTATTTTTGCATTTTTATTTCATAGCAGATGCACACATAAATTATTAGCAATGTTCCCTAGATGCAGTTGATATTGTACTTACTTTATTGAGACCATGTAAACAGTCTAAGAGAGTGAGATTATAAGAACAGGGCCCAAATGATGCATCTCTGAAAAATATATTTTAATCATTACAATTTATTAACTGCTGGTCAGTAAGAAATCATAAAAATATCTGTTACATTTTTGTTTCACATCTTCATTAAATTCACTTAAAATATTGTACCTAAAAGGTAGAAATGGAGGGTTAGAACCAGCTACAAGTGGCCTGTAGGCTTCTTCTGGTGTTTTCTTTAAGTATATAATCTGAAATAAATTAATTGAGTACATTAAATCACAAGCACTTGTGAAATAAGCACTAACAAAAATGTAGTGTACAATAAAATATATCAAAGCACACCAAACATTTGAACATCCATGAAGCAGTGTGTACAAAAATAGCAAATTATAAACAACTGCATCCTAAATCCTAGGAAAAATACAGTTGGATGTAAGACATTCTTTTAAGAGAATTTCATTTAATAATACAGGGAGCCTTAATATATAACTGTCAACATTTAAAAACTAAATTCAAACATATCTCTATATGTGTTTGCATTGCCCTAAAAGGTAAAAAAAAAAAAAAAAGTTGGTAATAATGAATAAACTAAAAAAAAAAACAAAAATTTGGTGTCAAAAAAGGATGTAAGACATTCTTTTAAGAAAATTTCATTTAATAATACAGGGAGCCTTAATATATAACTGTCAACATTTAAAAACTAAATTCAAACATATCTCTATATGTGTTTGCATTGCCCTAAAAGGTAAAAAAAAAAAAAAAAAAGTTGGTAATAATGAATAAACTAAAAAATAGAACAAAAATTTGGTGTCAAAAAGTGCCATTTTGAATATAGAACATCTAACTTACGGAATATGCAGAAATCATAAATGCAGCATTTGCCCTTTTACGTGCATCGAAAGTAGTGTAATGCACAATCCGTTTCTTTGCAAGCGTGAAGGATTTCAATTTCTTATTTACTTTGCAACAGTAACGATATAACAGCCCCAGGTTCACAGGCCCAAAGTCTGCATAGAAACTAGGAGAGATTAAGGAAAAAATTGTATTTAAATTATATTTCATTTCATTCTAGATCTTAAAATGTCTGTATGTATACTTATTTAAAACAAAAGATCCATAAATAAAATAGAAATAAATATTTTATGGACATAATAGGGAAAATATATAGTTCAACAGAGTACAGGCTTTTAGAAGAAAAAAATCTCATCTCTAATTTAAATAACCCCAGACAATGCTAAATAACCCTTGGCTACGCTGAATATGCAATTTACTTTTCATAGACAAGCTCTTCGTCAACACAAAAGTAATGAGTGTGAGCAGTTGACTTCGGTTTAGTACGCAGTGAGGCAAAGTACAGACGATCTGAAGAAGAGAGTTAAAATATCAAACTAAAAATTGTAAAAGTATAGCAACTCTTTAAACAAATTTTTAATGTATAAGAATTTTCTTTACGCATGTATATAATAAAAATGCCAATTAAAAATCAATATAGAGAAATTTCATCTAACACTTTTTGTGAGTTATTGGTTTGTTTCTATATCCTGTTGAGAGCAAGAAATGAACAATAAATGTGCAATACAATTAATGTATTAATTAAAATGAAGGAGAAATCAATTGTGTTTCTTTTTAACTTTAAAATGTATTAAAATCACCATTAAATTGCAAAGAATTAGATGGTTCCCCCATTTTGCCCATTGTTACTGTTTAACAAACATTAACATATGTACTCAAAAATCATGTAATGCAAAGCTCAGATTGCGTAATATAATGGTAAGACTTAAAATATAGAAAATGATTTTGTAAAAATTGTACAAAAATCACAACAATCAGAAATACTTAAAACGAAAAATAAGATATTCTTTGTATTACCTAAAATTGCAAAATGAAATCCAACAGAGTAAACTTAATCTTCTTATAAATATAACCCAAGAAACACAGCATACTAAAAATATCCAACTAATATTACTCATTTATTCAGTCTGGTAAAAGTGTAGTTAGCGGAATGGGTATAGTGGCATCACTTTAGGGAATCCTAACACTGGAATTAGGTTGACAGACAGGGCCAACGGTTGGACCTGAACGATGTGTAAAACTTTCCCATTTTTCAATAAATTTTTTTTTTTTTTTGCTGGCATCCGTCCGTCACAATGTGTGTGATGGTGTGGGCTTCGGAGGTCGAATTCCACAAACCCTGGGATTATTCTTCAAGGATTATAAGCTGGTTCCCAACAGCAAATCGCCTCTCTCCACGCCGCTGGATAATCCAAGGGAACATCATGGGATGATACAGCTGGCACCAGTGACGTCGCAGGAGTTGTCGGAATGCGAAATGTTATCCGCCTTTCGGGACTCCATCTCCGGGTTTGATTTCAGAGTTGCCTTCTCTTAGATGAGTTGCCATCCAAAGGTTAGATGAGTTGCCATCCAAAGGTTAACGGATCCCATCTACCCGGGGTGCTGGTGATGTGTTTGATTGACTGGGCTCTGGCTGGAATTGAACTCCAGACCACCAACTTGAGATTTGCTCAGTTTAGATCACTCGGCCACCCAGCACTATTTGCATCATAAACTAAATCTAACCATCTAAAATTCAACTTAAAAGCCTCAAAAGATATTTTAAAGAAGAAACTGGTACTTGCTGATACCAGAAAAAAATGTGTACATTGTTAAAAAAAGCTGTCTTTCGATTGGTTGAAAAACAAAGTACCTGTATGCTAGTTATTTCTATCAATATCATGCCACAGGAGATTTCAACATTATTTTCTGGAAAGTGGAGGCGGAGGCCCCTACCAAAATCCCTCCCACCAATTTCTGAAAACATTTTCTTTAAAACATTAATCAAATAAATAGAGAGCCAAATTCAAAATCTCTACAATACAAAACTAGGACTGTATATGACCTGGGGAAGTTCCATAAACTATTGACAGTGGAAGATATTGCTGGCCCTGACACTAACTGCATTTTAGCCCACACTACAGTCCCATCGTCACTCTCATCAACAAGCCAGTAATATTTTCATTTAACGATAGACCTACTTATGTGATAAGATAAGATACACATCAATGATTGTTTTTCACAGCAAGTAGAGCAAAATTTACTTTATGATTTATGCTATTATTATTTTCTGAACAGCTTTGGCCCCTGTCCTATTATTCTTTCAGCGCACAGGTATTTCTTAAATTATTACGGCCCGCACAAATTTTTCATAAAGTAATAAGACCCACCTTACATTTTGAGTTGTGCAGACCTGCTCTATACTTTACTGACTTGACAAAGTGAATACTACTGAATTTAAACTCTCTCTAAATTCTAAATTGCACTATAATTTATTTTAATTTTAATAAGTTTCAAACCTTTTATGAACTCAGATGCACATCCGATTATTTCATTTTCTTCTGTTGCCATTATAACCTCACGTTAAAGGAGGAAGTATGTTGTCTGCCTAAATTTGATAATATTAATCCTCAATACGTTTTTGATCAACCTTTTTCAAAATCCTTTTTTGAAAAAAAATCGGAATTTCGTTGTGTTGACGTTCTTGTTGAATGTGGCAGCTTGAGCCAAGAAGGTTTCGTTCAGACAATCTGGCGTGTGCCTCCTAGGGGCTGATATCAGTTTAAAAAAACGCGTTATCTATTATCTAAATCTGTAGCAACACTGTATAAAAGTCCATTTCATTCAAAAAAATAAATAAATAAATCGGAATTTCCGATCGTCAGGGATACAGATGCAAGACAGCCATGTTTGAACTGGAGGAAATAGAGCAAAGTTATCACGTGATCACATTTCACCAAGCAGGAATGGTGTTACAGCACGTCTCCATGACAATTTAAATACAAGCCAATGAGAGTACCCGTTGCTTGAAGGGTTAAGCAAAATCCTTTAACCTATATATTGCCAGTTTGAAACGTTGTTTTGTTATATTTATTTATTTCAATCGTTGATCCTAAGCAAACACAAAAAGCTAAATATTTCCTTTATAAAAGGTTTTAACTAAAAATTTGTTTAAACATAATTTAAATTATATATGTTATATTTTAACTCTTAAAATAATGTCACATATTGTTTTAAGGTGTCTTAAGGATTGTGCAAATAACGACAAGCTTGAAAATGAGCATTGTTATGTTTGAATTGAAGGCATTTTTAAAAACTTTTTTTTAAAGAATTTTTATCAAAGAGTAGTTGAAGTTGAAACGTACTGTAAGTAGATATATATTATTTACAAATATATATATGTATATATTATATATATATATATATATGTAAATGCATTATGCAAATAAAGATTTGCAAAGTATAGATCTATGTAACAAAAGCAGTTGGTTATATGTACACGAAACTTAAATATGAGTTGGTTTATTTAAATTAATTTTTGAAAATATTATCTTTAAAAAGACTTTCTGTAAAAAATTATATATATATATTATTATACAAAGAAAGATTGTGCAGAAGTGTAGATTATCACTATAGACTTTATGCAAATTTAGCCAATTTAAACTTAAATACCGGCAACCTTCACTCTTGGCTCTCAACATTCCTAACACAACGTACCATGCAAGTTGTGGTAGATGGCGTCAAATCAGGGAAAGCCACCGTAGACTTGCACTGAGGCACTTTGAAGGATTTGCTATTGTTTCTGGTGTAATTGTTAATGGGAATGTCAGTTGTGAAGTTAGTGTTCAGTGAGCGTTTTGCTCTGATCAGTCTACCCGGCTTCTGTGGGGTGAGGTACGTGCCTGCTGGGATGGCCGCACCAGTCCCATGATCACTTTATATAAGAATGTCAGGCGGAGTCCTTCTCGTCTGTCTTTAAAGGGGAGGGGGGTGTCAAATCTTTTTAAGAGGCCAGTGATGAAGCACATACCTCATCCCACAGAAGCCGGGTAGACTGATCAGAGCCAACCGATTTTTTTCAACTTACATCTTACACAATTTAATACAACTGGCGTAGGAAAAGGGTAAAAAAAAAAAACTTGTCCCTCCCCGGTTGGCACTAAACCTAGCCCCCCCCCCCTTGATCAAAACAACCGATTTTTTTCAACTTACAACTTACACAAATTAATACAACTGGCGTAAGAAAAGGGTAAAAAAAAAAAACTTGTCCCTCCCCGGTTGGCACTAAACCTAGCCCCCCCCCCCTTGATTAAATAATCTGTTGATATGGATGATTAACCAAAGTCGTTTCACTGCTGAAGTTAAATGATATTGATTACGCTGAAGCAATTTCAATTAGCCTACATAAAACAAATACTATTCACGAGTGAAGAGTAGGCCTTATCTTTACAATGTTTCTCACACTTGGAAAAAATACTACCTTAAGTGCCTTCCTTTTACGGAAGGGAACATTTGTTCCTCTTTTAGTGTTTTGTTGTTGTTTTTTTTTTTGTTGTTTTTTTTTTTTGTTGTTTTTTTTTTTTTTTTTTTTTTTTTTTTTTTTTTTTTTTTTTTTTTTTTTTTTTTTTTTTTTTTTTTTTTTTTTTTTTTTTTGGGGTTTCTTTTGGCTTTTTTAATATGTTGTTGATTATCAGCGTTCGTCCATAAAGTAAGTCACGCTCGGGAGGGGGTGGGGGTCCGAAGAAAGTTTAACATTTTGTGACACATGGGGCAGGGTGGTGTGATCATATGTGATGTCACGCATTTAATTTTTTTTATCATGATTATAAAAGCTGAAATTGACAGCGATGTTAAGCGTACTTCCTGACAGCAGATGTCACTTAGTATGGTCTAATTGTAATAGTAAAGTGTTTTAGGTGAAATTTGAATAAGTTTTTTTTTGTTTTTAAATATATTTAAGTTCCAAATAAGCGAAGAATTCCTAGTTCTGACTGCTGGAAAGATTATGAAAACAATGACATCACAAGTCAACCATTAAATCTTTTTATTATGTTTGAAATAACAAATAACCCTTAAATATCATTCTTGTGCGTCGACAACACCCCCCCCCCACCCCAGCCATCCGTTTCATACGGAAAAAGTACTAAAACTCTGATTTGAGTTTTTTTAAACATAACTTAGTGACTCAAGCCTTGTGTGCATAACATATTTTAAATAACTGTTATGTTTATGTATTTCAAGCGAACATATTAAATACAACTCGATCGATTCTTCATCATAAAAATGTCTTTATTTCCAACCCTATTTCGTATATTCTATTTCCAATTCAAATAAATTTTTAAAAAAATAATAATAATACATCGTTTACCTTTTTACATCCAATTACATACTATGACTGCGTGTAAAACTGGTAATATCATTTCGCTACAACAATAGTACAGACTCAATGTGTTATTATTGCTACAACTACAATATTCGGCGCATGTCAAAGTTGGGCTGATCTTCATGTTTTTTTGGTTTGTTTTTTTTTTGGTGGGAGTTCGTTCAAAGGTAAAACGCTTGCATTCAGAGCATGCTGTGTTGACTTTGCGGTCGTTGATTCTGGGTTCAGGGACAGTATGAGCATCTGTCCTTCTTGCGGCCCAGCTGCTCCTGCTGCTGCTCCGATGTTGATGGTGTGCTTTGAGCTGCAGTGTTTCGTGCAACAGATACCCCCCCCCCCCGCCCGCACCCCAATGGCTTCAAAGGCTCTGACAACTAGGAGATGCAGACCATTAGGATGGCTTGGCCTTCGAAGACGTTTGGGGTTGTCGAGTTGTCAGTACTTTGGCTCGCTCTAAGTGAATCAATATGTGCCAATTGGTTTATTTATTTATTTATTTATTTAGGCATTTTTATATAGCGCTTAGCTTAAAGCTCTAAGCGCTTTACAATTATTAAAAACATGTAAACTAACTAAAATAAAAATGAGACATTAGGATAGTAACTACTATACTATAGAAACAATTAAAATAGCTATAAAACGAGAACACTTTGGTTTGCATAGATCTTATTTTTTTCTGTATCAAAATTATGAAAGCATTTAAGTCTCCAGTATTGTGTGTGTTCTTGAAAAGTCTCAGAGGACATCTCAAAGAGCGTCTTGCACAATAATATTCTCTTACAAACTTGTTTGCATTGTCCACATCGCATGTGGTGTGGTTGTACGCAAGGAGCACGTTGGATTTCTTGTAACTTCCACTAGATACAAAATCATCAAGAAATTGAGTGGAGAGTACACGAAATATTTTTTGTTTCCTTTGGACCGTTGCTGACCACAGCTGAGCCGTCTGAAAATATGAATTTTGATGACAGTTGGTCTCTAACTTTTGCAGCTTCCATCAAGTGAGGTTGGTTTGTTTTTTTTTGTTTTTTTGTTGTTTTTTTTGTCCATCCTTTCCTGTCATTAGTAATATTTTTCTGCATTAAAAATGTTGCATTTGTCACAGAAATAAAAAACATTTCCCTTATCACACCTCCTCCAGTTCCAAAAAAGTGATTCCATCAAGTCATATACTACACGTGTCCCGATGTTGTCTCTGCGTGGTGCATTTCCTGGAAGCTTAAGGTTTGCAAGTTGCACAAAGTATGGCATCTTCGTGTCTGCATCTTCCCAGACCTCGATCTCACACTTTGCTGTTTGCGTTGCAATCAATCCCTTGGGCGCTACATAATCAATGAAAATCCAGGCAAACTGATGCGACGCCGCTGGCGTCAAGCTATATCATCATGTAGAGGTGTAATGAGCTGACTGGTAACTTATTCTCCATGACACGCACTAAAACATATGGTGAACAATCTTTCTCTTTCTGTGCCCAAAAACAATGGAATTTTCTCCCATGACACATCCGCAATATAACGACCATCCCAGCCTTCAAAACAGCCCTCAAGACCCATCTCTTCAAACTGTACTATACCGACTCATTCACACCCCCCCCCCAATCTAACTGATAAAATACGCTCTATGCTGCTGGTTGCTGTCCTTGGCCCGACAAGGGTAGATAGCACTAGGGTGGCTGAGGTCAAGCTTTTCACAAATTATTGTTTTTAAATGTATAATTTTCTGTAATTGCTAATTTTTATGCGAAGCGCACTGAGCCCCCCCCCCCCTAGGCTGGGGTAGTGCGCTATATAAAACCACCGAATAATAATCATAATAAATCCCCGGCCGAGGATCTCTCAACGTCCACACCATCGAAGCACTGAGACGGTCCACACCATCGAAGCACTGAGACGGTCCACACCATCGAAGCACTGAGACGGTCCACACCATCGAAGCACTGAGACGGTCCACACCATCGAAGCACTGAGACGGT
>CAXITT010000783.1:32951-51305 GCA_964033795.1 Lymnaea stagnalis
GGGGGGATAACACTAACTGGAATTCTTAAAAAGTGCGCTGTTTGAAGGCATATTTTGTCAAGTAACTTTCGTAGATGTGTAGGTCACACACTGCCGCTGCCATGTTTTGCGGGATATATCTATAAAGTGTGTGTATATATATATATTTATATATATATATATATATATATATATATATATATATAATTTTGTATATATATTGTGTTGTGTTAAATATACCTGGATATCAAATGAACTCGATCTTTTGTTAAATAAATATTTTGTTTAAAAAATAATTGTCCAATGTTTATAACTTATAACCGGGAAAAATCCTAAAATAAACTAGAACTGCTCTGGTAGCCTATAATCAGCACGATTTGTTACCTTACGCTGTGTGTTTAGTAGCCCATAGCTTTGACTAAAATACCGCCAACGGAAGCCGCCACATAAGCCGAGTACGTGAACACACTAGCCGCACCACTTCGGGAAACAAAGGCGTCCAGACACGACGCATTGGCCGATGTTCCCCGGAGAGGATCATCGTGCTCCGACACTCGCGCCCGTGCACAGTACAACGTGCACGTCCGCTCCGCCCCCCAATCGTCCAGTCGTGGCTCCGCCAACGCGATGGTGCAGACGCACGCGTGTGTGGTGGTGGTGTTCTTCGTGCGGGTGTCTGTCGTCACCGTGAACTCGTCCACATCAGGAGACAGACTGAGAATGTCGCGTGTCTCGATGTCCTGCACTTGACGCATCCTCTCCCCGCAACGCGTCTGATTTACGGAATCCTCCGAGTGCGTTCTTCGCATTTTCCGATGAAGATGAAAAAAATCAGCCATTAGCCTGAGGTGGGGGAGAATGTGCAAAGTTTGACCTCTTTGACTCTGAGAATTGGTGTATAGTGTTATTCTAGAGATATATAACAAAGCTTTCAATCGGCGATCAAATCTGACGACCAGCGGCCGCCACTCAGAATCGACATCTAAATCGGTGTATTGTTTTAAAAAGCAGTCGATAAATTCCGGTAAACCTTTAATGTATTCATCGTTCATCGGAGAGCCGTCACCAGAAATGCCAATGTGAAACTCATACGGAGTTCTGCATTGCCCACCCGGCCTCAGGATGAAATTGTTGCTGCATTGGTTCATCTTGCACATTAAACCACCCCTGGTCTCGGTGATAGAATCGGATAAGGTTACGTCGCAGGTGACCACCTTCCACGGTAACTCCGTCGTCGTCTTCAGATTCTCGATCTTGAGGATGTTTCCCACCAGGGATGTCAGGAAAGGGAATTCCAAATTGTGTCTGGGATCGCACCGCACCACGCCGTGCTCGTACAGCGGCTGGATGAGACCTGGCTCTACGCCATTGCACACGGCGCAGTAATGGTTCTTGTAATAAGTATAACGGACGTCGTCTCCGGACATGACGTATGAGGTAAACGACTGGCAAAGATCTCGCAGTGTGTTGCTTTCATCATCGAAGCCGTGGGCGCACGTGCCTACGCTATCAGGAACACACCTCACCCCAGACAACGCGTCCTCTTTGTTCGACGGAGACACGTACAACACATCGGAGCCGTAATCAATGTTTGAAACCACCAGGTCATCCTTGTCAACCCGAGTGGTCAGGTTCGGTTTTATCCGAACATTCCACATCACTGGGTTTGAATTCTCCACAGCGTTGCATTCGTAAACATCAACGTCAGCGTACACGAAGCCGGTGGCTTCATCTGTGACCGGAGCTTTGCGAAGAGCGCCGAGAAGACCTAAGACATCCGCACCTTCCGCAGTAGAATCGGCGTGCTGGTTGAGACTCTCTGAGGTGTCTTGATCGCGTCCGGGCTCGCTCGACGTGGGACAGCTGGTGATGTAGAAGATGCGATCCTTTCGGCATTCGACCTGAGATCTCAGCATCTGTCTGTATAATAGAAGACTTCTGTTGTAGACGTGTCCGCAGACGGTCGTCATGTCTTCGCAGCAGTTCTTGTGAACGGTGCATCTGAGATCGCAAGCGCACGAGCCCGTTACGAATAAAATATACCTGCCGCACCTCTCGGTACAAGAGTTTCTCTTAAAATGTGTGGGCGTTGTGAAACTGCTCGGTGACGTCACTTCCTTAGAGACGGATTCCGTGGACTCTGATGGTACGGCGGTCGTACAAAATTTCAAGAATAGGGCACAAGCCACCAGAGACCAAACCGTTTCTATGTTGAACCGATGCATCCTAAGATTTTCTCTCGGGTCTAAAGTCGTCCGGTGGTCAGCTCTTTCGCATTTATACTCAACTTCAGAAGTAGACTTTAACATAAAAAGAAAGCCGATACTTTAATTAGAGTTATAAGTATTTTTAAAAAAATGCGTGTTAGTGTTTGAGGCGACATTTAAAAAAAATAAATAATTAAAAAATTGAGCGTCACGATACTCGGGAAAGTGTGTGGCTGATGGAAACAATATGAGATAGTGGATTTATCCAACGTATCTGATACACTTTAAACAAATTGTCTTAACTGTCCACGTGAATGATAAGGGAACTGGGCTGAGGATCAGATAATTGTTTTTAAAATAACGGTTTGATCTATTTAACGTCTTTTGACATACTGATAGTTGCTCTTTTAGTTCGCGGACTGGGGGTGTGGGGGCAAGAAAAGCTGTTTTATATGGCTAATCGACCTACTTCTTGTCAACCTATCGAGCTGAAATTCATCACATCATTGGGATGCTTATAAAGTGTGCTACTTGTATGCATGTTTTCTTAAATTGTCAGCCCACCCCGACTGCTCGATAAACCAATTTTATAAAGGATTTGTACGAAAAACGTAGCTTTTAAGGTTTGTTTAATTCTTTTTCTTTTCAGTCGTGTTTTGACACGCACTGGTGTGGGGTGAGATTTGTCTCACAAGAATATAACGAATTGGCGCTTTCTCTTGTTGAAGTAGAAAAAACAGCCATATGGACCTACATTATCTTCTCCAATCCTAGTAAACATGAGATCGGCAGAAATTGAATAGATGGTGTCTTTAAAAAAATTTAAAAAATTAAAAAAATTAAGAGTTTGAGAAGAACATTGAGATGCTAGGAGAGCGCTAGTTTGAGTTTGGGGTGGTGGATCGTGGTGGATCGTGGTGGATTGTGGTGGATTGTGTTGATGGAAGGATGAGTTGGTAGTCACGGTCTTAGAAATAGTGAATGAAAGACTGTTTGGGGTTAAATCAGAAATACTATAGCGTATGGTGTGCGGTAAACTGAAATAAAACAGCTACCACATCGTGACAACAGGTCACGGTAAATCATTCAATGGTAGAGTGTAGAAAACAAGCGTTTCATAATCGCAACGTCTTTCAGGGGACACATCATTTGTATGCCATCAATTCAAAACATCCAAGGTGAGTTGAGACGATCAACAAACCATTAACCCCCCTCCCCCCTTTTTTTTCCCCCAACTAAAGAAACTTCCTAACAGAGTTACTGTTCCCTTTTTATGGTCTATCAATTACTCATGTTAATGGAGATCCTATGCACACAAATCTTCATATTTTGATACAATCCATCAATTAAAGTACGCCCCTCACCCCGCAGTGAAGCACTGGGATTTTTGCCTGTGTCTACCACATACGTAAACGACTATTTGAGTAATAAAAATTACGGGGTTTTTTAAAATTATTTTTTCCCCCGTTCAGATCTGATTTTATTGAAAAGCAATACTCAGAGTGGAGCTAAAATAAAAAACTTTTTTTAATCTTTTCTTTTTTTACTTAAACTCTATGGAAACAAAATAAATTAGTTTATTCTTTATTACTATTGAAGAACTCATAACAATTAAGATCATGTGTCTTGACATTTCAAAATTTCCTATGACAAAAATATAAAAAACTGAACAAAAAACGAACTTATTTTAATGAGTCAACAATCAATTAATGAGAATATAAAAGTGAGTTTTTTGTGTTTGTTTTTTTGTAAATATCTGTAGTATTATTTACAGTTAAGACAATTTTCTTCTAGTTTTGTAAGTGGTTTCCAATTAAAAAGACTCACTTTTTTTTTTTTAGGGTGGGGGAAGAGGGGGGGGGCGCTTTATTTATAATTTCGGTTATATGATCCTAATCATTTGTGGGTCAATCAGCCTTCTGTCTCTTGACTTTTGGAGACCCCGTGCCAATTTTCGGTTTAGTGACCTTGCATTCAAAGTAGATAACTTTAGGGTAGGGCCTTTAAATATCCGAGGCCCCGTGGTTGCCTCATGGGTGGCGCCATGGATCTGGGTAAATTGGTGAAAACAAAACTACGACATGGGCATGGCCCATCCAAACAATTATTTCTTTTACTTGAAAACACATTCTCCGCCCCCCCCAAACACCTTTTCCCCCCCCCCCCCCCCCCATTCCTACGCCACTGCAGCTAACTCAAAAATAGAGTTTGTTGCTATTTAGTATTATTGTTTCTGTTGCTCTTCGCCGACGAGGCGTTTACTGGCAACCCGTTTACTGGCAACCCTTTTGTTGTTTTGTGGGGGTTTTTTCTGTATCATGGGTTCTTCAGTCCCATATTTTTAGTCAGTCTGTGAGTATACATTAAAATAAAATTGCTGGGAAATATTCCCACTTATCGGTTTCTTAAATGTATCTATAATAATACTTCCCAAATGGATGTTGTCCGCCCTTCTCAAGAAAGGTAATACAGTTTAACCCATTTTAAACAGTTTTTACGGCTTAGCTCCCTCCACTAAAGCTTCTGCAGTTTTGTTTTTTTTTTAAATACGAGATTATTTCAATTTAACAAAAAAAAAATATCCTTAATTTTTTAATGAACTATTAGCGATAAAAGGGGGTGGGATTTCCAGATGGCGCTCCTTATAGCGACAAACTCTTAGCAACCACAAGTCGGCACACAGCACGGTGGGTAACGAATATGTTCTTTTGTGTGCGTTTGGTGCGTACGTAATTTTTAAAGATAGGGAACCTCTTCCCGTATTTAAACGCGCAGGGTGGTCCCGTTTCCCCGGGTATATAGTTAGGAACCATCTTAGAGTATAGTTCGATAAACACCCGCCCGCTACCACGGGGAAATAGATTTGAAATATTTTACTTATCAATATACAATTTCTTTATGATGGACTTTTAATTTAAAAATATCAAAATAGATTTTCAAATAAGTGGAGAGAGCATTTTATTCTAAAAAATGTTCCGATATATGCAGGCTGCATCGGAATAACCATGAAGCTACATACGCACGTTCTTAGAACATCAGGAGCAGTAGCAAATAACAATGGATATTATGTTCGATCATAAATTATTGTACTGCAAAAGGGGTGGGGGGGGACCCTCGGGTGTTGATGTCACCCAAACTTGAGGTGTGGGGAAAAACATTTTGCTAGGAATTATTTTCAACAGCTTTGAAGGGACTTTGTTAGTTATATTTTTAATATAAATTAAAGAAACATTGTTTTTTTTTAAAATATATTTTTCAATGTAACTACGCAAAATAATTATGAAATATTATGAAAAAAAAAACACTCGCGTGAATTTCGTATTCACCTTTTAACAAATTTAAAAGCGACAATATTATTTCACTTTCATTTTACAAAATTGTATGAAAAGTCTTATATTCCTTCATTGTATTCGTAATTTAAGCTTAAGAGAATATATTTAGTTGATTTCCTTGTACAGTATTTTTTACATTATTCATGTTTCGGTAGTCTCTGCCCAGGGGCGTAGCTATGATATTTGGCACACCTGTACCTTGGCGCCCGGCGCCCGGGGATATATGTACCCCCTGCACCCCCTCTCTCCGCATCTGCCCATCCACATTATTATTTTTTTTTGTTGCTTTTTTAAAAAACAAGAAAGACTGTCATGTCATTTCCGATGAAAGGTTTTGGTGCTGACAGATCAAAAGCTTAGAACAATAATGTCAGAAATGATTTATTAACATTCTGAAATAGGGGATTGTTACCTGAAACAACACCTAACCTGTTTACTTATCAATATACAATTTCTTTATGATGGACTTTATTAACATTCTGAAATAGGGGATTGTTACCTGAAACAACACCTAACCTGTTCACATGATACAAACAACTAATTAAACAGTGTATTTTAACAATATCGATCTATTGCTGTTGCAAAAATTATCTGATTTCTCTAGTCAAGAAACTTCGAACATTACATTACTGGCAACGTTGTCTAGGGTACTGCCACCCAATACACTAATAAGCAGGCACACCGATTACTAGACATCAAAACTTCATGGAATAATAGGGCTCCTTTTTATTCTACGTATCTGTCACACAGATCCACGGGTTAAAATATCTCCACATAACAGAAGACCATCCCAGAACATGATCTAATCACTCAATAAACTTTCTCATGGACTCTCTCCGTAATCAGCTCTCTATTCAACTGCCGTGAACTATCTCCGTGATCAACTCTCTATTCAACTGCCGTGAACTCTCTCCGTGATCAACTCTCTATTCAACTGCCGTGAACTATCTCGGTCTCACGCCTTATATCCACACAGGTTATTTTTCTTTCTTCTTCATGCAATGGCCATTTGGCTACAATAATACAACTCATGGCACAACTCAGGGACCACAAAGCGATCACACTAACCGCAGTGGTTCTCATACCCTTGACACCAAAACCTTAAAGCATTCCACAATAATAAAAGAAAAAGGTATTGTGTGTCACAAAATCGATTCGGAGCACAACATTATTCTATAGAAAAAACTAGCCAATATACCCGGCTAAGCTGGGGTTTTTATTAGTATAAAAAAAAAGAAAAGTCTCATAGGCGTTATAAGTGAACATGTAGTCAAAGACACTTCGCTAAAGTAACTATTAAAATTGAAATGTTCTTCTATTTAAGACCAGATTGATAATAACACTTGTAAACATTGATTTAGAGGCCCTTCCAGTTTCAGTTAATGTTCCTGAAACCGGAGTGCCTGCAACTGTACGCTTGCAATGCAGGATTGTGGAGAAGCATTCTGGTCATGTTTTAAACCAATTAATTAGTTTCTCTAATTTACTGGCTTTTTGGAATTGCACCGACCATTTATTTTATTTCATGGTTCCGAATGTGGGACCTTCCTGTTTTGCTAGCAGCTCGCCTTGAGCATGTCATCTCGCTGGGGACTATTTTTCCCTCGAGACTTTTATTCAGAGCCAAGACTTGACACTCTGTCACTACCATGTGATTATCCAATGTCAGACTCAAACATATTTTGACACCTCCCCCCCCCCTCTCCCGTTATATAGCTAGGTGGTGATTGCTCATACTTTTAAAACAGTTTACCCTCCTGTGTAACATTTGATTGCCGCTAAATAACGCCAATTTTAACGCTTATTTTTCTTGACATTTAAAATGTTGAGTTAGATATGATGTAGATTTTCTTGATATTTAGAATGTTGAGTTAGATATGATGTAGGACAACTGAAATCATGAACGTTCTTAGGGCATCTAAAGTCTTAATCTGGCCTTGATTTTTTTACAACTCAAAAAAAAAAAAAAATACAAAGAAAATTTTAGTTTTGAAGACAAGCTTTAAATCGAGAAATGTAAAGCTAAATAATATAAACCACAATTGGGCGAACAGTTGAAAGTGGCTGAATAAAGTATACCATGATGCGGTGTGGTTTATAAATAGTGATTTAAATGACGAAATGAAATGGGTTTTTTTTAAAATAGACAAGATTCCTAGTATGAAGATTTATTAAGAAGAAAAACAATTGAATGTTTAATGAAATAATTTATTATTAGTTTTAGACCTCAGTAAAATTTACATCATTCACACACACAAATAATGATTCAACAAACAGATGAATCATTAAACCTTAGCAACGCTATTTTGCATCGTGAACTAGACTTCATACCTATAAACATGATCTATGTTTTTTTGTCAATAATAAAAAAAACAAGAAAAAAACACACACAATATTGTAATAGATATACAACAACATTTCTCTACAACCTATGACAGCTAAAACAGATGTCAGCCACAACAGATGTCAGCCACAACAGAAGTCAGCCACAACATATGTCAGCTATTGCAGATGTCAGCTACAGCAGATGTCAGCTACAGCAAATGTCAACTACAGGAGATATCAGCTACAGCAGATGTCAGCTACAGCAAATGTCAGCTACAGGAGATATCAGCTACAGCAGATGTCAGCTACAGCAGATGCCAGCTACTGCAGATGTCATCTACAACAGGTGTCAGCTATAAACATGTCAGCTACAGCAGATTTCTATAAAAGATGTCAGCTACAGCAGATGCTAGCTACAGCAGATGCCAGCTACAGCAGATGCCAGCTACAGCAGATACCAGCTACAGCAGATGTCAGCTACAGCAGATGTCTTCTATAAAAGATGTCAGCTACAGCAGATGCTAGCTACAGCAGATGTCAGCTACAGCAGATGCCAGCTACAGCAGATGCCAGCTAGAGCAGATACCAGCTACAGCAGATGTCAGCTACAGCTGATGTCTTTTATAAGGGATGTCAGTTACAGCAGATGTAAGCTACAACAGATGTCAGCTGCAGCAGGTGCCAGCTAGAGCAGATGCCAGTAACAGCAGATGCCAGCTACAGCAGATGTCCTCTATAACAGATGTAAGTAACGACAGATTTTAGCTACAACGGATATCTTCTAACAAGAATTATGACACATTTACAAATACAACCAAAAAAATGTCGCATTTGAAATCAAAATTTAATAAATATTTCATTCAGAAAAAATGTTAACCACAAATTTCCATACCTGAACAACATGTAAACTTCTTTGGTGCCTAAATGTCTTGTTGACGTCATTAAAATCTTTCAATTCTCGCTATCTTGACAAATATTTAATGGATAAATCGAAAACATTTATCTTAGGAGTCTGGGGCAACTAACACGAATTATTTTTAAATTTTGTTAGAAAATTTTATAAGGTGCATTAGCACAAAACTGAAAAATTCAAATTCACAATATACTTTTTAAAATGCAATCATAGAACGATTTTAATATTAATAACTTGGAAATCTTGACACCAAAGATTGAAATAACATCCTTAATGTTGATTTTTACATCCAATCCACTCATGATTACTTATTTTTAAATACTGACAAAAGTCGATAATCCATTTTCATTCATACATTTATTGCACGTTTCTTTAAACAATAATATTCTGTTCTAAACCAATTGTAAAAGAACACGACTTTGTTCAAAGCAAATGAAACGATAATCTGCCATCACCCTACTTCTAACTAATGTGCCCATGTATAACCTTTAACTAATGTGCCCATGTATCACCTTTAACTAATTGCCCCATGTTTTGAGCATCTGAGAATCTTCAGGGTCAGCGTTTCTGCGGAAGCGCATGAATAGGAACGAGCAGAGACCCCCGACGATGAGGCCGAGTATTAGTGTTCCGATGGCAATGCCAACTCTTGGCCCTGACGTAGAAATAGAAAAGTACATCATTCAGCATCACACAGCACGGTTGGAATATTACTTATAGCAGATAAGGTTATTGTTAGCTCATATGTAAACATTAGGTCTTCATCTAGAAATGTACTGAATAGTTCATTACATTATTAAAATGTCACGTAAAGCAGTGGTTCTCAGCCTATTATAGCCGCGACCTATTAGTAATAACTTTCCACAAGTTGTTATGACCTTCTACAAGGATTATTCCTAGAATTTGAGAACCGAATATTGAGAAAAAGAGAACATTCGTATTAACTTTTGATATCTACCAACTAAAGCATTGTTGTTTTTATATGGAGCTGTGGTTTAGTTACAGAGTAGAACTGTAATATGAACTAGACTTATTGTACAAAAAAGTATTTAAATTTTAAAACAAAGAGAATTACAAATAAGATGACGCACATTTTTACTCGAAAAAATCTAATTTATGAAGTTCTCCAGTGATCCACAGGCTAAGAACCCCTTACTTAAAGAGTTATTTCCCCTCATTCCATACGTACCTGTGACAGAAGGGTTCCCTGATGACGCGCCTGTGCAAGCTTTGCTATTGGCTGAAATATGAATTCGAAGATTTTCAAGGTAGATGCATGTTAAGAAGTTGGGACAAAGATTTATCGGCAATATAACATGTCGACACGGTAATATAACATTTTAACACGGTAATATAACATTTAAACACGGAAATATAACATTTTAACACCGAAATTTAACAAGTTAACACAGGAAATACAAGTAGTGGTAACGTCTACGGCCGTAGGCAATCATAAATCATACAACTTGTGATCTTGAATATTTGCTTCGTATCGTGGTCTTGCGCATTAGAAACACTGGTTTTTACTCATATCAGTGACGCGGTCTTAGTTTTGAAATTATACATATCCCAAGAAATGAAAATTTTGATTTTAAAATATCAAATCTTTTTTTATTCTCAAGCTCATTAAAAGAGACATAATGTCTTTTGGGTCCAGCTGGGCCCGCCACTGGAAGGATGCAATCATATCATGGATGCTAATAAGGTCATACAAAAATCACAGACGATAAACAGATAAACACGCATCTCCCATATCTGGAAATTAGCGCGAAACAGATTTGTTCGGACTGAAGCAACCCGTACTATACACGCCTATGACCCAGCCGTCTCATGTCCGTTAATGTTATGTCACTAAGTAAACACCTTTGACCTAACATCTCGGCATACAGGACATAATTCTCTGTAGGAGAAATGTCACGTTTTACAAATGTTTTAAATGTACACAACAGCAAATTTTCACTTTAATCACTCCGTGCAATACTATCAACGGACAAGAAATATATATTTTTCACTTAATACTGCCACCTGTTCAGGTGTAAACTTCTGTCATGGATATTAAAAATATATAAGCGTTTAAGGTTCACATTCCAGTGTTATCGTTTCCAATGGTAGTCCACTTTCTTTATACTTATTTACCTTTTTGTGGTGGCGTGCTGGTCGCACTGGCGATGTTGCTCAGAGAGGAGCTTACGGTGGAGCTTCTGGTGGAGGTTCTGGTTGATGTCGTGGTGGTGCTACCCGTGGTCGTACTGGCTGAAGAGCTTGGTCTCACTGTCGTAACTAAGAAAAGTATTCAAATAACATACTCGATTATTTTAATGTTCGATAGAAGTCATTTGTCTATTTTAATCATGATAATTGCAGATTGCTGAATTTAATGCTTTTGAAAGCTTATATTTGTGCAGATTGGATTGCAGATTATAAGTGTTCCTAAATTTATTTCTGATAACAGTTTATAAATGTGCAGGTTTGTGCACAAAAAAATCTAAATCAATTAAAATATATTTAGCTCTTTCGACCTCAGACACTAAAAACTTGAGTAAATTTTAAATAAATTATGATTTAACGTCAGAGGTGTGGCTGTTACTTTGCTGAAATGGTGTTTGACACAAGCGTCATGATACCTTCATCAAGTTGGGTTTTTTTTACCTGTTGTTGCACCTCCAGATGGGTTTATGAAAGGAAGTGAATTGGCTCCTGTAAAAAAAAAAAAAATTAACATTATATATGCTAACTGTTTTTTTTTTTTACAATTAAATAACCGGGTTTGGATTATTGGGGGGGGGGGAAGATTTGTAAAATCAAGTTCTCTTTTCCGCATTTCCTAACGTAACAGTGAAATTCTGATCGCACATGGGATAAGAGGAGCTGATTGCATTACCAGTGACAACAGTCTACTCCTTATACATTTCTGTAATTTTGAGAAGGATAAAAAGGGAGTAACCTTCCTATGTTTCCAATTCACCCACTTTATAGTTCCACTACCTGAAAGTCGTCTGCTTACGAAATTCTCTGAGGACATTATCCGCATTTTTCAAAGTAAGCTGAGGCTGTTTTAAGGGGGGTGGGGAGAGAAAGAGAGAGAGACGGAGAGAACGAGAGAGACAGAAAAAGAGAAAGAGAATCAGAGAGAGAGAAGGAGAGACAGAGAGAGAAGGAGAGACAGAGAGAGAAGGAGAGAGAGAAAGAGAGACAGAGAGAGAAGGAGAGACAGAAAGAGAGAGAATTTAAAAGACAGAGAAAAAGTGACAAATGGAAAGAGACAGAAAGAGAGCAGAGAGGAAGTTACGCACTGCCTTCTATTTTGAGAAATTAATCTCCTATTTAAAATGTATGGCTCGTTCAAACAGTGCCTATCAAAGGACGATACCATAGAGAAAAACAATAGCAAAAATACGACACCAAAAACAGTTGCTAATTACAATTAATAAGATTTATTTAAGTATTAATATAATTACAAAAGAAAAGAAATATAATTACAAATCATCAACTTACAGAGTATGGTAGATCTTGTACCGGCACACAATTATTACAATGTGCCAATTAATAATGATGAATGATGAATTCGAATAAACACATATGAGTACACAAAGAATAATACACGTCTCGTGAAGTTAAAAATATCGATCAATCTATCTGAATCTCCGTGAATCTCTAAAACCCCTTATTTATATAGTGGGTCTACCGACGAGTCCAGAAACGCCTTTACTTACCTAATACAATCGCGAACATTCCACAAAATACTATTGAGAACAGATTAATTTCTTTAGTTGCTGTCGGCAGTAAACACGGTAAGATGAAAGGAACTAGAACACGCCCATCTATGAACGTAGCGTCTGCTAGGAATCTAATTTGGGGTAAAGCAAAGTTCACGACACGGGGAAGGTGTCCTACATAACAAAGAGAGAGACAAAGAAAGTGGGAGAAAAATGGAGAGAGAAAGATACAGAGAGAGATAAAGAGAGAGATAGGGAGAGAAAGAGAGAGAGGAAGAGAGAGAAAAGGAGAGGGAGAGATATTGTAAGACAAAGAGAGAGAGAAAGTATAGCGTAATTTCTTTGCTTTATCGTGGAGATACGATGTTTACCGTCACTTCAGAAATACTGGATGACAGGTACCTTTTTTTAAAAAAAGGACCAATGTCCGAACTTAGAAATATATAGTGTGCAATTTTCAAACTTATGTGTATAGAGTGTGCATTGTTCAAATTTAGGAATATAGAGTGTGCAATGTTCAAACTTACGAGTGTAGAGTGTGCAATGTTCAAACTTACGAGTGTAGAGTGTGCAATGTTCAAACTTACTAGTATAGAGTGTGCAATGTTCAAACTTACTAGTATAGAGTGTGAAATGTTCAAACTTACTAGTATAGAGTGTGCAATGTTCAAACTTACGAGTGTAGATTGTGAAATGTCAAACTTACGAGTGTAGAGTGTGCAATGTTCAAACTTACGAGTGTAGAGTGTGCAATGTTCAAACTTACTAGTATAGAGTGTGCAATGTTCAAACTTACTAGTATAGAGTGTGAAATGTTCAAACTTACTAGTATAGAGTGTGCAATGTTCAAACTTACGAGTGTAGATTGTGAAATGTCAAACTTACGAGTGTAGAGTGTGCAATGTTCAAACTTACGAGTGTAGAGTGTGCAATGTTCAAACTTACTAGTAGAGAGTGTGCAATGTTCAAACTTACTAGTATAGAGTGTGCAATGTTCAAACTTACGAATGTAGAGTGTGCAATGTTCAAACTTACGAGTGTAGAGTGTGCAATATTCAAACTTACTAGTATAGAGTGTGCAATGTTCAAACTTACTAGTATAGAGTGTGTAATGTTATAATTTACGAGTGTAGAGTGTGCAATGTTCAAACTTACGAGTGTAGAGTGTGCAATGTTCAAACTTACTAGTATAGTGTTTGCAATGTTCAAACTTACGAGTGTAGAGTTTGCAATGTTCAACCTTACTAGTATAGAGTGTGCAATGTTCAAACTTACGAGTGTAGCGTGTGCAATGTTCAAACTTAAGAGTGTAGAGTTTGAAATGTTCAAACTTACTAGTGTAGAGTGTGCAATGTTCAAACTTACGAGTTTATTGTGTGCAATGTTCAAACTTACGAGTGTAGAGTGTGCAATTTTCAAACTTACGAGTGTAGAGTGTGCAATGTTCAAACTTACTAGTATAGAGTGTGCAATGTTCAAACTTACTAGTATAGAGTGTGCAATGTTCAAACTTACTAGTATAGAGTGTGCAATGTTCAAACTTACGAGTGTAGATTGTGAAATGTCAAACTTACGAGTGTAGAGTGTGCAATTTTCGAACTTACGAGTGTAGAGTGTGCAATGTTCAAACTTACTAGTATAGAGTGTGCAATGTTCAAACTTACTAGTATAGAGTGTGCAATGTTCAAACTTACGAATGTAGAGTGTGCAATGTTCAAACTTACGAGTGTAGAGTGTGCAATGTTCAAACTTACGAGTATAGAGTGTGCAATGTTCAAACTTACGAGTATAGAGTGTGCAATAATCAAACTTACTAGTATAGAGTGTGCAATGTTCAAACTTACTAGTGTAGAGTGTGCAATGTTCAAACTTACGAGTGTAGAGTGTTCAATGTTCAAACTTACGAGTATAGAGTGTGCAATGTTCAAACTTACGAGTGTAGAGTGTTCAATGTTCAAACTTACGAGTATAGAGTGTGCAATGTTCAAACTTACGAGTATAGAGTGTGCAATGTTCCAACTTACGAGTGTAGAGTGTGCAATGTTCACTGCTTATGATTTGGATGTCACGAGAGGTTGTTGGGTCGGCAGTGGTTAAGGCGCACTGCCTGGCTCTCCCTTCGCCGCACAGCGTGAATGATGCACAAGAGGGGAGGCGCTCGCCCAGGGCGCACAGGTTGGCACATTCCCTGGCACTGCCCACCTCGGCCACAGGGGTGACGGGCACCTGGATGGTCTTGTAGTCTCTCTCGATGTAATCAAATAGATGTTGACCTAAATATATATATATATAGATCTATCAGTGTTTTAAAATACTTTTTGAGAATACAAGAAAAAGGGTTAAATCGAAGACTAATTAACTAACAGATGAGTTTTTTGTGTCATTTACTTATTTTTAATTTTTTTTTTAAAGAACACATTTTTAGTAATGTATATATATATATGTGTGTGTGTGTGTAACATTGGCATTTGGGGCTGATTTTGTCTGTGGGTGTGTAGATTTTCGACTAAGCCGATTCTGGTACAAAATTTCCCGATGCAGTGGGCGCGAGGGATAGATGAGACATCACCATGTACAGAATTGAACCTGGGCATTTATATATAACAGCGAACTCTTTTTTAACAACTCATTTGAATTATTGAAAATAGTTGCTAAAAATTTATTTGAATAATGGGATAGGTGCCAGAGATTATTCCGAGCATGGATCAGTCTAGCAAGCCACCTACGAGCTCACCCTCTCCCTAACCGGATGAATCGATGGTCCTAGTCGACTTCGACCGAGGGACAACAAGGTAATTAAAAATGCCTAATGATCCATTGCAAAATAAAATAACATTGAAGATATGCATCAAAGGTTCTTGAATGTTAAACAAAACATGTTCACTTATGCATATGTACAAACTGTTAACCTCAGATTGCCGGGCTAGTTACGAAGAAGAACCTACGCGAATAATGAGTACAGCCTGTGGCGTTCTTGACATCGCTCGGCTTCACCTGGATCATGTGCGTCTTCCTCAGGTAGCAGGTGCCGTCTTCGCAAAACTCGAACGATTCACACACAAAGTCTGGATTTCTGGTGCACTGTCGGGCGCACATTTCATCACTGTGCACCTGCGTCATTATTTTATCTGCCACGGATGTGAAGACTTCCTCGGGGTACATCTGGTACTCTCCCGTGTAGTATTCTGGAGAAGATATCAAGAAAAAATGTTTCGTAACTCAGAGAGTGCTCCTCAAACTGTTGCAACTACATTTGATTCATTATGGGGCTAAAATTTGTTGTACCGGGAAAATTATGTCTTTGTTGCTCTTTATAAAGGAGAAATTGGTCAAGGAGAAATTGGCAATTGAGAACTTGGGTAAGGAGAAACTGACAATGGAGACATTGGCAAAGGAGAAATCGGCAAAGGAGAAATCGGCAAGGGAGAAATTGGCAAGGGGGAAATTAGAAAAGTACATCAAAGATATTAGAACAGCCATCGCGTGATCTTCGCAACCCCTGTGGCAGCAGGGGGCCTTGAATAATGAAGGGCCCCAAAGCTGTGATGTTGAAAAAAAATCAAACTATCTTCTAGGAATAGAAATGGGAAGATGACGGAAAAGTGTTTAGGGGGTCTCCAAAAGTCAAGCAACGGACCTGTATACAGGCAAATTCGATAACTTAACTGAAAGTAGGCCTACGTAAGTCATACAAATTGGGATCAGGATAATGTATTTCAAAAGAATGCCGTAAACACAGAAGAGTTCTTTGTGTAATCACAAATGTTTAATTTTTTTATGGACACACATGGCTATAAAACAATTTTTAAAAATATCCTGGAATTAAAATTCGGGAAAAAAAATAATTATCTTACGTTGGATCACGTCTGTAAGACGTTTTAACATTTCCAACCCCAGTTTTCTCTGTCAATTGATATTTAAGACTTCCCAGAATGGGTACACACACAAGAGAGACGGAGATACACCACATGCCTAAAACAACAGTGACTCACTGGAATAAATGTTTGTGTACATTGATTGGTTGACTACGGTTGAGCCAAAGACATCGTCCCAATCAGGATGAAGGGTTGTTAGTCTGCAGAGCCCCGTGGAAAAGCTGTAGTCAAACGATTGGCAGATAAATGTGTTTTCCTAAGGGGAAAAAATATAATTAATTAATGAAAATAATAACTGCGAATAGTTTGAATGATTAAATATTTAATTTTGTAATTATAAAAGTTTTGTTTAAATATGAAATAGCTCTTTTAGTTAAAATAATTAATTATATAGTCAAATAAGTAATCTCTAATTTTTTTTTTAAACATTACATTTTTTATTTTATTTTTCAATATAAATAGCTTACATTAACGAAACATCTAAACTACTGTAACTCTGTACACTTTTCTATTTTTCGCTTACTACAACAAACAGATTGATGGATAAAATTTTACAGAATGTCACGAAGCGAATTTCTGGGTTAGGCAAATATTTTCTGCTCAGAATGTCGATTTCATCTTGACATATAGGCATTTGTTGTTTCTAATGTGTTGACATTCAATATCAAGTTATGTAGTAATTGAAAAGCTTTTCTCAGTAGAAAACAGTTTGCACTCGTTCAAAAGAAAACTTTCGAAGCCCCAAAATATGCCCCAAAGTATTTATACCCCAACGCTCAAATGCCCCAACGCTCAAAAGCCCCAATGCTGACATAAGACAATAATACTCCCATACCCTAATGCTCCCAAACCCATAACCTATGCTCCCATGCTCCGATGCCCTAATGGTCCCACCCCAAGGCACACATGCCTAATGTTTCCACCCCAATGCCCCAATGCTCAAATTCACAAGTAACACAATGCTCCCCCGCCCTAATGCTCCAAAGCCCCAAAGCCGAAATGCTTCCATGCCCCAATGCTCCCATGTCCCATACCCCAATCATCAATGCTCCCATACATCAATGCTCCCATACACCAATGCTCCTAAGTCCCAATGCTCACAGGACATGCCCCGTTGTCTCTATACACCAATGATCCCATAACCCAATGCCCCCATTCCAATACGCCAATGCTCCCATGCCCAAATGCTTCCAAGGCCCAATGGTCCAATACCCGCATACTTCTATACCCATGCACCAAGGATCCCATGCCATAATGCCCTCATTCCCCATGCCCAAAAGCTTCCATGCTCAAAAGCTTCCTTGCCGAAATGCTCCCATGCCCCAATGCTCCCATGCCCCCATGCCCTAATGCTCCCATCCCCCAATGCTCCCATGCCCCATACCCCCATTCTCCTCCTACACCAATGCTCCCATACACCAGTGCTCACAAGCCCAAATGCTTCCATGACCCAATGCTCCAAAACCCCCATACTTTCATACCCATGCCCCGATGCTCCCATGTCCAAATGACAACAGGCTCTATGCTCTCATGCCCAAATGACCACATACCCCAATGCTTCCATACCATGCGAATGGCCTACGATGTTAATAAAACTGAAAGAGCAGGAAAGTTTGGATAACATGCATTATAATGGACAACCTAAGCTCGGATATTTGACGCTCTACCGTATATTAAGCAATAGAAATATATTTATTGATAAAGGGAAAAAAAAAATTAAATAAGCTAATCCTTTGTATTCATATCGCAAGGAGTCAGCGGAAAACTTTTGAACTGGGATAAAAAAAAATATTTTAATTCAGTACCAACCATTTTAAATAATGTCTAGCTCTGAAGACAATACATATTACTTACTAAGTTGCCATATCTTCTTTTTAATGATACGTTTATCGATTAAAACAGCGATCGAATTCGTATATTGAAGCGTACTGTTGATCCGTTGTGTAGCTAGGGTAAGTGACAACCTGGAAAAGGTGGTTGGGTTAAGGGGGCCGGGGGGGGGGGGGC
>CAXITT010000783.1:51940-92975 GCA_964033795.1 Lymnaea stagnalis
GTGGGGAATGGGGGGGGGGGGGGGGGGGGGGGGGAGGGGTATTTTAAATAGGGGTAAACAGAAACTTTTTAATCTATAAATATATATAATTTTTAAAATATGTTCCACATGAATAGATACGTCTGTCCATTTAAATGTAAATACACAACTTGACCTGATGTACTGTCTGGGTCAGTTGGCAGCGTGAGATCATCCCTGATACCAGTTGCCAGGTACGTTTTATTTGTGTTCTGCGAGAGTCAAGGATAAAGTTTGTTTTACAGTTCCAAATAATTGTTGTTGTTTTCCATAACAACGGACCAAAAAATGAATACTAATTTTTTTAAGTTTTATTTTTTTCCCTCTTCAGTCTTTAGTACACATTTATTGTGTGTGTGTGGTCATGTTCCAAAGAATTGATGTGACAGTCTGAATGGGTTCGAGGGTGGGGGCCAATACAAAAATGTACATAGTAATCATTGAAATTTGCTTTCATCAATCGGTTTCAAAGAGCTCATTTTAAAATGTGACTATTGGCCTCCCCCTCCCCCCTGGAATGATCAAACCTGGTTCCCCCTGACCAGTCTCCCACATCATGGAACACCCCTGGGCCGAGACAACGGGGAGCAGTAAAGTTTCGCGCAAAGCAAAGCAACAACTGAAATGACTGCACAGATGACTCGGGAAAGAAGTAAAATGAAAACAAACTGCACACTGTTTATTTTTCATGGTAAACATGGCTCAGAATAAGAAACGAAAGATTTCTTGAAGTTCGAACCCAACGCAGTGAGTGCTTGGAGACAATCTAGTTAAATAGGACAATAACATGCTTATGGAACGGGTTTATATATTTATGTCTATCTAACTTTATATCTATCTGTCTTTATATATATATATATATATATATATATATTTTTATATTATCTTTCTTTATATCTATCTTTATATCGATCTCTATCTATATATCTATCAATCTATCAATCAATCAGTCAATCAATCCATCAATCCATTCTTCCATCCATCTATCCATTTATCTATCTATCTATCTATGCCTCTTACGTCCGATAGAGTAACTGTAATCTTGAACAAGTCGTCATAAACATAATCTGTGATGATCTTGTACATTGTCTGCACGTCAATTGTTTGGTAAGTTCCATTCTCTGTCCCTAGAGGCAGACATAAATACTACATTGACATTTCTAATTGGACACAATAATACGTCTAACATCAATTAGGATTTTTTTTTTTAAATAAGAATTTTTGTTGGGCATCTGTAAAACTTAATTATGTCATCAAAACATTATATGTCATTAAAAGTTTTTTATGATATTGAAACTTTGTTTTCTCATTAAAAGTTTAGTATGTCATCCACACTTTAGTATGTCATCCACACTTTAGTATGTCATCAACACTTTAGTATGTCATCAACACTTTAGTATGTCATCAACACTTTAATATGTCATCAACACTTCAGTATGTCATCAACACTTTAGTATGTCATCAACACTTTAGTATGTCATCAACACTTTAGTATGCCATCAACACTTTAGTATGTCATCAACACTTTAGTATGCCATCAACACTTTAGTATGTCATCAACACTTTAGTTTGTCATCAACACTTTAGTATGTCATCAACACTTTAGTATGTCATCAACACTTTAGTATGTCATCAACACTTTAGTATGTCATCAACACTTTAGTATGTCATCAACACTTTAGTATGCCATCAACACTTTAGTATGTCATCAACACTTTAGTATGCCATCAACACTTTAGTATGTCATCAACACTTTAGTATGTCATCAACACTTTAGTATGTCATCAATACTTTAAACAGTTTGGATGGAACATCTTAGTATAAGTATGAAACCAGCAAGCACATCAGAAGATTTTTGGCATGGATCTTGTTGACTAATATAACAATGCAAGAACCAGCCAGAAAACAGTAGATCCAACTCTATTGAAGACAAATCTAACATTTTTATAACTGCAATATTAGCTAGGGTCAGTGTCGCCCGGGCGGGAAAATAATTCAGAAGCCCCCTTCAACAACAAAGTCTCTGCATTTGGGCCGAAAATGACAACCCTCTATGCAAAGAATAATAGTGGCAAACCGTGGCTTTACCCTCCCCCCCCCCCCCCCCCCCCGTTTACGCCCACGTCCTACGTCACACTAAAGCCCATCAATAACGAATGCGTATTACATTTTTCAAAGCTCTTAAAACAGTGGCGACAACGTCACTTCCCCCCCCCCCCCCCCCCCCCCCCCCGTTTACGCCCACGTCCTACGTCACACTAAAGCCCATCAATAACGAATGCGTATTACATTTTTCAAAGCTCTTAAAACAGTGGCGACAACGTCCACTTACTGGAATAATGGGTGCATGGGTAGTTGGTGTTGTTGGAAGTCAACAGGTCCCCTTCACTTTCCGCATGCTTCTGTCCGACGAGACAAGCGGGACTTGAGCCGAACTGGCACCAGTCGAAGCTGTTGCATACGATGTTGGTGTTGCCGATGCAATCGGCCGCACATGATTCAGGTTCCATAGCAAACGTCAAAGGCGCTGATGTGTTTAGTGCAACCTTCATGACAGGGGAGAAAAGATCTGAAGAGAAATCAATTGAGAAATTAACGGGTAAGAACAAAATAAATACAGAATGCGCCAAAATTATCGAAAACAGTACTCAACTATGAATACTTTTTTTTTTCCTACCATCGAGCGACCTATTTTCAAAAACAACTACACAACATTTCTTCCTTTTCACGACTGGGAACACGTGGTGGCTTGAGCTATGCGCCATTGACAAACGAATGTACGCATTCGAGATGCGGGAGTTTCATTACTGAATATTTTGGTGCATACAGTTGATTCACTTTTTCTCAGACATTTTCCAACACATTTTGAGAGCGTGTCCGTCTCTGGCAATATAACTTTTGTCAGATTCGTCTCCTTTCTCACTTGTTATTTCATCTAAAATAAATACGTATTTTCTCTGGTGTTACAAGGCAAATGGTTTAAGTATTGGTCAAGTAAAAAATATGTGTGACTGACCGAACGCTGGGACGGTGCCCAGGGCCGTGACCCACAGGTAGACATTGCTGTCGTCATATGTGACGGAGACTTTCTGGAACTGAATGGGGGACAGCTTTGTTTGTGTGGCAAGTGCTGACACCGCGTTGTTGATGAAACTGGTGTAGGTTTGGTCTAAGTATGGGTGGTAAGCTTCTGTGGAAACAGATAAGTGGAGAATTTTTTAAAAAAAAGAATACCATTCATTCATAGATTTATCAAATAATCGTATAAAGAATGACGTTGCTATAATTTCAGTAACTTTTATACAAATATTTATTTAAAATTTTAGAAAAAATATTTCGCAATTTTTAACTTCAATCGATTCACTCTATATTGACGTCACTAGAGTTGGCGTCACTTGGGGTTGGTGTCACTCAGTGCGGTAAACTCATGGTGTCAACCCCTCAAGACTTCCTCCTCCATTCATTCCGAATGGTCTGGCGGCAACCTGCTCTGGTGGCAACCCTTTCTGGTGGCAACCTACTCTGGTAGCAACCTGCTCTGGTGGCAACCTACTCTGTTAACAACCTACTCTCGTGGCAACCTACTCTGGTGGCAACCTGCTCTGGTGGTAACCTGCTATGGTTGAAACATGCTTAGAAAATTTAATTAACAACGATCGATTATGAAACTTTATCGAGTGATTTCTGTCAAATTTGCAGCTTTCCATTTAGTGTAATCCTCCAGTGATGGAGTATCCTTCTGTTATGGTGTCATCTTTCTGTGATGGTGTCATCCTTCTGTGATGGTGTCATCATTCTGTGATGGTGTCATCATGTTGTAACGGTGTCAGTCTTTGTGGCACGTACCACCCTTGTGATTCCAATCCATTTACATGAACGCTCAGTGTATTATATAATTAAAGTTAGCAGCTTTTGTAATTTACTATAAATTGCTTACGGTCTTTGAAAGAGATGATAAAACTTTTTTGTTGTTGAGGCTCGTAACACGGTGATGTGTCGTAGAAGTTAACGGAATGGAACTCGTCATCAAAGTCGTAGAAGTTCACGGTGAAGAATGTGCCAGTCTGAAAAATGCATGCAACCATTTTGATAATTTTGACAGTACCCTATAGAGCAGTATTACACAAACTTAACATTTAGACGGGCCAGTGGACAAATTTCCCCAATTAAGCAGGTTCGGGTAGCAGATTTATTAAACATTTTAGTTTTGATCATTCCAACGATCTTACCATCTTACTGACTATGGCCAGTAAACTAGATGGATCTTCACTTGTCACCCAAACAGGGGGGATGGGGGAGGGCGGGGAACAACCTGACAAGATGGTGCTTCACTGGCCACCCAAACATCAGGGTAACAAATTGACAAGATGGTGCTTCACTGGCCACCCAAACATCAGGGTAACAAATTGACAAGATGGTGATTCACCGGCCACCCAAACATGAGGGTAACAAATTGACAAGATGGTGCTTCACTGGCCACCCAAACATCAGGGTAACAAATTGACAAAATGGTGCTTCACTGGCCACCAAAACATGAGGGTAACAAATTGACAAGATGGTGATTCACTGGTCACCCAACCATGAGGGTAACAAATTGACAAGATGGGGATTCTATGGTCACCCAAACAGGGTGGGGGGGACAACGTTACAAAATGGTGCTTCACTAGTCACCCCAACAAGGGGTGTAACAACCTGAAAAGATGGTGATTCACTGGTGACCCAAATAGGATGGGGGCCCAACCTTACAAGATGGTGCTTCAATAGCCACTAAAACAGGAGGGGAACAGCCTGATAAAATGGTAATAAACATAACCAGCTCGCGGCTCATCAACCTAACCAGCTGGCAGCATGTCAACACAACCAGCTGGCTTAATCAACCCAACCAGCTGGCACTAATCAACACAACCAGATGGCACTAATCAACACAACCAGATGGAACCAATCAACTCAACCAGCTAGCACCAATCAACACAACCAGCTGGCACTAATCAACACAACCAGCTGGCACTAATCAACACAACCAGATGGCACTAATCAACACAACCAGATGGCACTAATCAAAACAACCAGCTGGCACCAATCAACACAACCAGCTGGCACCAATCAACACAACCAGATGGCACCAATCACAGCTAGCACCACTCAACCCAACCAGCTGGCACTAATCAACACAGCCAGCTACCGCTATTCAACACAGCCAGATGGCACTAATCAACACAACCAGATGGCACTAATCAAAACAACCAGCTGGCACCAATCAACACAACCAGCTGGCACCAATCAACACAACCAGATGGCACCAATCAACACAACCAGCTGGCACTAATCAACAAAACCAGCTGGCACTAATCAACACAGCCAGATGGCACTAATCAACACAACCAGATGGCACTAATCAACACAACCAGCTGGCACTAATCAACACAACCAGATGGCACTAATCAACACAACCAGCTGGCACCAATCAACACAACCAGCTGGCACTAATCAACACAACCAGATGGCACCAATCAACACAACCAGATGGCACCAATCAACATAACCAGATGGCACTAATCAACACAACAAGCTGGCACTAATCAACACAACCAGATGGCACTAATCAACACAACCAGCTGGCACTAATCAACATAACCAGCTCGCGGCTCATCAACCTAACCAGCTGGCAGCATATCAACACAACCAGCTGGCTTAATCAACCCAACCAGCTGGCACTAATCAACACAACCAGCTGGCACTAATCAACACAACCAGATGGCACTAGTCAACACAACCAGCTGGCACCAATCAACACAACCAGATGGCACCAATCAACACAACCAGCTGGCACCAATCAACACAACCAGCTGGCACCAATCAACACAACCAGCTGGCACCAATCAACACAACCAGATGGCACTAATCAACACAACCAGATGGCACTAATCAACACAACCAGCTGGCTTAATCAACCCAACAAGCTGGCACTAATCAACACAACCAGATGGCACCAATCAACACAACCAGCTGGCTTAATCAACCCAACCAGCTGGCACTAATCAACACAACCAGATGGCACCAATCAACACAACCAGCTGGCACCAATCAACACAACCAGCTGGCACCAATCAACACAAACAGATGGCATCAATCAACACAACCAGCTGGCACTAATCAACACAACCAGCTGGCCTAATCAACCCAACCAGCTGGCACTAATCAACACAACCAGCTGGCACCAATCAACACAACCAGATGGCACCAATCAACACAACCAGCTGGCACCAATCAACACAACCAGATGGCACTAATCAACACAACCAGCTGGCACTAATCAACACAACCAGATTGCACCAATCAACACAAACAGCTGGCAAAAAACCAACATAACCAGCTGGCAATAATCAACCCATACAGATGGCATTAATCCACACAACCAGCTGGCAATAATCAACCAAACCAGCTGGCAATAATCAACCCAACCAGCTGGCACTAATCAACCCAACCAGCTGTCACTAATCAACCCAACCAGCTGGCAATAATCAACCCAACCAGCTGGCACTAATCAACCCAACCAGCTGGCACTAATCAACCCTACCAGCTGGAACTAATCCACCCAACCAGCTGGCACTAATCAACCCAACCAGCTGACACCAATCAACAAAACCAGCTGGCAATAATCAACCCAACAAGATGGCACTAATCAACCCAACCAGATGGCACTAATCCACCCAACCAGCTGGCAATAATCAACCCAATCAGCTGACAATAATCAACCCAACCAGCTGGCACTAATAAACCCAACCAGATGGCAATAAAAAACCCAACCAGCTGGCACTAATCAACCCAACCAGCTGGCTCTAATCAACCAAACCAGATGGCAATACTCAACCCAACCAGCTGGCACTAATCAACCCAACCAGAGTGCACTAATCAACCCAACCAGATGGCACTAATCAACCCAACCAGCTGGCACTAATCAACCCAACCAGCTGTCCCTAATCAACACATCCAGATGGCAATAATCAAACCAACCAGCTGGCATTAATCAACACAGCCAGATGGCAATAATCAACCCAACCAGATGGCAATAAAAAACCCAACCAGCTGGCACTAATCAACCCAACCAGCTGGCAATACTCAACCCAACCAGCTGGCACTAATCAATCCAACCAGCCGGCACTAATCAACCTAACCAGCTGGCACTAATCAACCCTACCAGCTGGCACTAATCAACCCAACCAGCTGGAACTAATCAACACAACCAGCTGGCAATAATCAACCCAACCAGATGGCACTAATCAACCCAACCAGCTGGCACTAATCAACCCAACCAGCTGCAACTAATCAACAAGCCAACCAGCTTGCACTAATCAACAACCCAACCAGCTGGCACTAATCAACCCAACCAGCTGGCACTAATCAACACAACCAGCTGGCAATAATTAACCCAACCAGCTTGCAATAATCAACCCAACCAGCTGGCACTTATCAACACAACCAGCTGGCAGCTCAGCAATTATCCAACTAGTATCGGTATATAGTGTAATGGTAGTTAAGCTGGCGTACATGTCGAGAAAGTGTTACTGAAACGGCCTCTCATGTCTTAGTGAACCCCTTGTATAAATTGCTTTGGGTTGGACATGTTTCCTTAAAATTACTATTGGCTCTGCGGGTCGGATGAACCGACGTCGGGGGCTGGAAAAACCGACGTCACGGGCCGGATAAACCGACGTCACGGGCCGGATAAACCGACGTCACGGGCCGGATAAACCGGCGTCACGGGCCGGATAAACCGACGTCACGGGCCGGATAAACCGACGTCACGGGCCGGATAAACCGACGTCACGGGCCGGATAAACCGACGTCACGGGCCGGATAAACCGACGTCTCGGGCCGGTTCAACCAGTTTCTTTATTTACATTATGAGGATCGGCAACATAAATCTCCTTGAACCGGTTCCGGTCCACGCTTACAGAAACGCTGCTATTCCTATACTACACAGGTTTAGAGAATTGCCATACACACTAACATCTTAAGTTTGAGACTTTCGAATGTGAATGTTTGATAGCATAAATTGTCACATGCCGCAAGACGCCATAGTAATGTAGTAAGACACCCACCGCATGCTGGCTGCCATATCATATTTTACACATACATTTCCATAAAGTCTTCTGCAGGCCTGTGCACGATGATCCGGTGAATATGTCAAGAGATTTGGGTGCCTCCCCCCCCCCCCTCCAACCCCACAACCGACTATTTAGTATTGAGGAAAAAATATTTAATCAACGCAACTGAAAGTGAATGATTAATGAGCACTATGAAAGTGTCATACCATTGAGTCGTTAGCACTATGAAACTGTCAGACCATTGAGTTGTTAGCACTATGAAACTGTCAGATCATTGAGTTGTTAGCACTATGAAACTGTCAGACCATTGAGTCGTTAGCACTATGAAACTGTCAGACCATTGAGTTGTTAGCACTATGAAACTGTCAGACCATTGAGTTGTTAGCACTATGAAACTGTCATACCACATTGAGTCGTTAGCACTATGAAACTGTCAGACCATTGAGTCGTTAGCACTATGATAGTATGAAACTGTCAATCCATTGAGTACATTATAATGTGACACTATGGAATGCAATAAGCATTTATTTTTTTACGTTCATTCAGTTACACCACCTAGCGAGTTTGTTCATTAACTTACAGAAGAGTCCTCCACTTCCAACATGACAGGTTTTCTCTGTGTGATGTCATTACCATCGGGTGCGATATAGTCCCAGTGTTCCTGAGGACAATCATCACGACTCAATGTAAATGGTAAAAGCATTACCTTAGAAAAATAATTGTTTATATTGTTTTTATATCCTTCAATGATTAATGTCATGAGCAGTAATATCTAAGCAGAGGTTCGTGTTGGAAAGCATTGCAAGTAGATTAGAAGAAAACACTTTATTACAATCTTCTGTCAGGTAATAGAGAATAATTTTCTGCGGCCATTTTTGTAATATTCTGGGCAAGAGTGTAACTCATTTAAGTTGTAGAGGGCCCTAAGTTTTGGGCCAAGCTGGGTGTGTTTCCGTTTAGGTCAAAATTTGGTGTTAGCCAAATAGAAAGCGGCATGGAGTCCTTAAAATTAGAAAAAAATTGTACGATTTTTTTTTAAAAATCTATTTTAAATCATGACTGAGACTGACATAGCCTACAAAATCAAATTAAACTAAATTAAAAATAATGAACTTTTAAACACATATAGAAAAAACGTACGTCCTGAAAATAGTATTTGAAGATACTGGTCTGCGACATGTTGTAGGCGGCCAGGTTGAAGTCTGTTCTGTCGGACTCAAACACGTCACAGAGAATGCCGCGGACTGTTTTCTGTGGCATGATGAGTTTAATACAACTATTGAACTGGTCATTCATTTATGAATGAAACTCTTTACTATAATTCCTAACATTTTATATAAGGGTCGACAAGTTGAATGTCATAATGACTCCCTCTTTGAACGTTTCAATTATGTTGTGGTTGTTTTGTTGCTTTTTCTTCAAATTTAACAGAGACAGTTATAGAGCAGGATTAGCAAACAATATATTAAAATATTACATTAGTTAAATGTATAAAAACAAGTTGGGTGCATCTTTTATTAAATTAATATTTTATATTATTTGTCAAGTGCATGTGAAAACCCTAGTTCTTGTATGATAATGGGACTAGTTTTGAAAATTCGAAATAGTTTGTTTTTTTTAAAGAGTTTCGGCGATGCGTCATGTTTTACAACTCACCTGGCCGTCGTATCTGTAATAGCCGTTGAGGTAAAACATGCTCTGGGGAGAATTCATTGATACGATGAGGCTGCCATCTTTAGTTGGCTTGCCAGAGGCGATATCGAAGCCTCCCAGGCTGATGGGCGACACGGTGCAGCTTTCTGTAACCTGGTTGATCTGATAGGCGACGCCTTGAGAAGAGTCAACAATGATTCATCAACAGCTTGTCAAAAACAACCAAATCTTTCTTTTCAAATTTTTTTGTTCCTGGTCATTCATTTTAATTTTCTTCTTGTTTTAAATTCATTACACAGAAAGAACAAAAATTCAAAGGAATATGTGTGGGGTAATGGGTCTTTTTAACCCACACACAAAAAACAGCATATTTAACAATGTGCAGGCACGTGACGTGGACTGGTGGGAAAGGGTGAAATGTTCAATGTGCAGGCACGTGATGTGGACTGGTGGGAAAGGGTTAAATATTGCAAGGAATACATCCTTAAAAAGAACGTCCTATAGAAATAGTTATGTCTTAGTGAGTGGGGAAGGAACATGCCGTGAATGAAGATGCTGTGAATGAAGATGCCGTGAATGAAGATGCCGTGAATGAAGATGCCGTGAATGAAGATGCCGTGAATGAAGATGCCGTGAATGAAGATGTCGTGAATGAAGATGTCGTGAATAAAGATGCCGTGAATGAAGATGCCATGAATGAAGATACCGTGAATGAAGATGCCGTGAATGAAGATGTCGTGAATGAAGATATCGTGAATGAAGATGCCGTGAATGAAGATGCCGTCAATGAAGATGTCGTGAATGAAGATGTCGTGAATGAAGATGTCGTGAATGAAGATGTCGTGAATGAAGATGCCGTGAATGAAGATGCCGTGAATGAAGATGCCGTGAATGAAGATGCCGTGAATGAAGATGCCGTGAATGAAGATGCCGTGAATGAAGATGCCGTGAATGAAGATGTCGTGAATGAAGATGTCGTGAATGAAGATGTCGTGAATGAAGATGTCGTGAATGAAGATACCGTGAATAAAGATGTCGTGAATGATTATGCCGTGAATGAACATGTTGTAAATGAATATTTCGTGAAGAACATGTCGTGAATGAACATGGTGTGAATGAATGTCGTGAATGAATGTCGTGAATGAATGTCGTGAATGAAAATGTCGTGAATGAATATGTCATGAATGAATTTGTCGTAAGTCACAAAGATAAGGGGTGCCGAAACCGTCTTGTTACGGCCCTGGAGTCAAATTTCTCTTTTAGTTTGAGCCCGGTGTCTTTAAACAAATCTCTTTAAAAACCGTCTGATTAAAAACGATAGTTTAGTATCAGATTTAATTTGAATGTATGAAGATTGATTGACTGTCTTTACAAAGGAACAATCCAAGCCAGGAGCAGGAATTACATTTGGGAATCTATTCTTAGAGGACTCAAAGCTCTAACTTTCCCCATTTCCAATGTGAAATGACAAATTGTCTTCTGAGGAGATAGAACGAGCTTGAGATTATGGTTGGAGTGTGTGAATGGTTAGGGCGTGTGAATGGTTAGGGCGTGTGAATGGTTAGGGTGTGTGAATGGTTAGGGCGTGTGAATGGTTAGGGCGTGTGAATGGTTAGGGCGTGTGAATGGTTAGGGCGTGTGAATGGTTAGGGTGTGTGAATGGTTAGGGCGTGTGAATGGTTAGGGCGTGTGAATGGTTAGGGCGTGTGAAAGGTTATGGTTACTGTTTAAAGGGACTATGTCAGTGCTAACATCTTCATATTTGACCTACCCTTTTTAAAATCGTGTATGTATGTGGTCATATAAGGGGAGTCACTTGAAGGATCTCTGGTATCATAACGTACTATGTCATTGATGCCATCATACCAAACCTGGAATACAGAAGCAACTTTATTTAGTCTAACATAAAGTAACATGTATACAATGTTAATATTGGGTTACACTGAATGGTGTTAATTGGCTGGTCATCGAATAACATTTTTTAAAAAACAATGATTGATCCTTTTTATTAAGTGTAATGTCCCTGGCAATAATCATTACGAAACTTTAAATTTTAACCCCAAAAAACGTTTAAATATGAAAGAGCATGGTCCTACATATCAAAGAGTGCTGCTTTTTATTTCTTATTTGCAGGAGAAAAGAAGAATTTGATGACTTTGAAGAAAGACGTATTCTAATTCTAACAGTAAGACATTGCCCATTCTAACAGTAAAGCATCGGCGGGTATTTTAACACTAACAGTAAGACATTGCCCATTCTAAAAGTAAAGCATTGGGTATTCTAGCAGTAAGATATTGCCCATTCTAACAGTAAAGCATTGGGAATTCTAACACTAAGAGTAAGACATTGCCCATTCTAACAGTAGACATTGCCAATTCTAACAGTAAAGCATTGGGTATTCTAACTCTAACAGTAAGACATTGCCCATTCTAACAGTAGACATTTCCCATTCTAACAGTAAAGTATTGGATGTTCTAAAACTAACAGTAAAACATTGCCCATTCTAACAGTAAGGCATTGGGTATTATAACACTAACAGTTAAGACATTGCCAATTCTAACAGTAAAGCATTTGGTATTCTCACACTATAAGTAAGACATTGCCCATTCTAACAGTAAGGCATTGGGTATTCTAACACTAACAGTTAAGATATTGCCCATTCTAACAGTAGAGAATAGGGTTTTCCAACACTAACAGTAAGACATTGCCCATTCTAACAGTAAAGAATCGGGTATTCTAACACTAGCAGTAAGACATTTCCCATTCTAACAGTAAAGCATTGGGTATTCTAACACTAACAGTAAGACATTTCCCATTCTAACAGTAAAGCATTGGGTATTCTAACACTAACAGTAAGACATTGCCCATTCTAACAGTAAAGCATTGGGCTTTCTAGCTCATCTCTGCAAAGATTCTATTCTCCAAAGCAGTGGTTTCCAAACTTTTAAGTTTGGCGGACCGTGAACAATTTTCGAAATTTTACCAGGGATCGGTGCCTGATTTATTTTTATACTTTCATTTCTATTTGACAATAAATATTTATGTTATGGGGACTGGCAGCGTTAGTCATGAGGACCGGTGAAGGTCCACGGACCACCATTCGGGGACCACTGCTCCAAAGTACGTTGTGCTGTTCGTGTTTCGCATGCGAAGACGACCAAGGCAGTATTCAACGGTGACTACGCTGGTGGCATGCCAGTCTTATTTGTGCCTTGAAAGCTCTCCCCACACGTAGGACACACGTTGTTTTTTTTTGTTTTTTTTTTGTTGTTTTTTTTTTTGTTGTTTTTTTTTGGGTGGGGGGGGGCGCGGTCCTAGTTGAGTCGGAGTTGATTCTGCCTTTCCTTGCCGTGCATTTTCTTTGGTAAGAAGACAGGTGGCGATAGAAATAGACTATGTTTACTTAAGCAAAGATGCCGTCAACCTGACATCCAGCAGATCATTTACAGCTGATTGGAACCGTGTCTAGAAAGATGTGAACTCACATATGTCTCTACAACCCGTCCCAGCTGTGGGGTCACCGTCTCTAGTCTGTAGGAAAACTGGACAGGGATGGAAGGCAAGTCTTTCGTTGGAAATGGCTGACCTGAGCATATCAAATAGCACGAGTTGGAATCATTAGCAGGTGGTCAAAACAAATAAACACAGACAAGTTTAAGTTGACAACTAAAGTAATAAGATAAGATCCTTAATATTCTATGATAAGATGCCTATTTTTGGCTTCATCATGCTGGGATAGCTAGGCTACAATATGGATAGTAAACATTTGGGATAACAAGGATAGTAAACATTTGGGACAACAAGGATAGTAAACATTTGGGACAACAAGGATAGTAAACATTTGGGACAACAAGGATAGTAAACATTTGGGACAACAAGGATAGTAAACATTTGGGACAAAAAGGATAGTAAACATTTGGGATAACAAGGATAGTAAACATTTGGGACAACAAGGATAGTAAACATTTGGGACAACAAGGATAGTAAACATTTGGGACAACAAGGATAGTAAACATTTGGGAGAACAAGGATAGTAAACATTTGGGACAACAAGGATAGTAAACATTTGGGACAACAAGGATAGTAAACATATGGGACAACAAGGATAGTAAACATTTGGGATAACAAGGATAGTAAACATTTGGAACAACAAGGATAGTAAACATTTGGGACAACAAGGATAGTAAACATTTGGGACAACAAGGATAGTAAACATTTGGGATAACAAGGATAGTAAACATATGGGACGACAAGGATAGTAAACATTTGGGATAACAAGGATAGTAAACATTTGGGATAACAAGGATAGTAAACATTTGGGATAACATGGATAGTAAACATTTGGGACAACAAGGATAGTAAACATTTGGGAAAGCAAGGATAGTAAACATTTAGGATAACAAGGATAGTAAACAATTGGGACAACAAGGATAGTAAACATTTGGGATAACAAGGATAGTATACATTTGGGACAACAAGGATAGTAAACATTTGGGACAACAAGGATAATAAACATTTGGGACAACAAGGATAGTAAACATTTTGGAAGACAAGGGTAGTAAACATTTGGGACAACAAGGATAGTAAACATTTGGGATAACAAGGATAGTAAACTTTGGGATAAAAAAGAATAGTAATCATTTGAAACTTTAGTATAACAAGGATAGTAATCATTTGAAACTTTGGGGTAACAAGGATGGTAAGCATCTGGGATAACAAGGATAGTAAGCATTAAAACTTAAGATTTTACCAGTGAGTACTTCAACGTCAATGGCTGTGTATATATGTAGATCCTGAAAATAGGATAACAAATGAAGGACTGCGTCCAAGATGTGTGAAAGATATAGTGAAACGAGGCATGCGGTAGACCGGACAATAGAGGAGAACGTTTCGTCTAAGAACCTTCCTCAGCAGACAGGACAAAAGAAGTAACAACAAGAAATAGGAAGTAGTTCCAAAACAGTAATGTTGTGGTGAACACTTAAGTTTTTTAAACTACTTTCTATTTCTTGTTCTTTCTTCGTGTGCCCTGTCTTTCTATTTCAAGCTTTCACATTCCTCTTTCGACTCTATCCTGGAAATAGAGTATGTCAAGTTTTGTTTGTACACACGATCATGGTGACTAGACTTGACCGGGGGGCAGTAACTAGACCAGGGGCAGTAACTAGACCAGGGGCAGTAACGAGACCAGGGGCAGAACCCCTTTTTGGGTGAGGTGGATTTTTCGCAAACTGGGAATTTAATATTTAAATAAAAGGAAATTATTTATATTCCATTACTATCATCGAGTCAAGGCTGAGTTGCCTTGACCAGACTCAATATGTATTCTACATAATTACATTGTAAAAATACAGACACAATAGGATTGCTATTAATGATTCACAATTTAATATATTTATTTAACTACAGCTCAATAATTGACGTCATTGGAAGAGTAGTCAGAAAAACAGATTTGAAGTTGCAGCCTTGACGCAACAGTTAATGACGAAACAGTTAATGACGCAACAGTTAATGACGCAACAGTTAATGACGCAACAGTTAATGACGCAACAGTTAATGACGCAACAGTTAATGACGCAGTTTTAAATATCTAAATACAATTTTGTAAAGCAAAGAAATGAGTTGGCTAGCAGAGCAAAGTTAGTTTTAGTGAAACATACACCACCAAGAACCCAGTAAGAGATACTCGGAATGACGTGAAGGCCCACCAAGAACCCAGTAAGAGATACTCGGAATGACGTGAAGGCCCACCAAGGACCCAGTAAGAGATACTCGGAATGACGTGAAGGCCCACCAAGAACCCAGTAAGAGATACTCGGAATGACGTGAAGGCCCACCAAGAACCCAGTAAGAGATACTCGGAATGACTTAAAGGCCGTAGTTGTGTTAACATGTTACTGACTTACACCACTCAGCTTAGGGACTGTGATAAATAATTGCTTGTCTCTGAGAGCATTCAATAAATTCCCGTACGCTACGCCGACTCTAGTCTCCTTGACAGACGGCCCCGCAATTGGACCTAGATGCACACACAAAAAAAATATGTTTTTTAATTTTATTTCAACATGCTCACATTGGTTAGTAAATCAAACTATTTGAGAAGTCATGTTGTATACGCCAAACCAGACCAATCGGATATTCCCATATTGAGATTTGAACTGAGTTAGAAACTGGTGAAGCCAAGCTTAACATAACCCGTAATAACGCATCTCGCCATAACTCACGTTTGAATATAATAACGCGCACCTGGCTTGGCTGTCCCCAGAAATGTTCTTTGATTCATTCGCCCAGAAATGTTCTTTGATTCATTCGCCCAGAAATGTTCTTTGATTCATTCGCCCAGAAATGTTCTTTGATTCATTCGCCCAGAAATGTTCTTTGATTCATTCGCACGCTATTTAGTTTTTTTTTAAGTTAATGTAAAAAAATTAAAATATATTTTGTCTCTTAAAACACAAACCCCAAGACACGAAACTGGTCACATTTCAACAACACTCAGCTCACTAACTACAGCCAATTTTTTTTTTTTCAAATCCCTTCTTAAAATTAAAAGCACCAATCTTTTCACTTTAAAAATAATCCCAAACGCCACCTGCACTGAACAGTGTAGAAGCACTCATTAATGCGATCCCACTAACTACGCAAACCGATTTTATGCACGCTAATTATCGGGTAATAGCGACGTCACACTGTACTTACGTGTGTAGAAGGCGCACTGTGTGGCACCTGGTATTTCGGGGTTATCTTTCCCAACGACGTGCGTTGATAGCAATCTGAGATTTTAGATTGAACAATTATTAGTTTGTATCATTTATTTTTATTAAATATATATAATGATAAAATGCTTATCAAATAATGTTGGATGCATAACTATTCAAAAATGTTCACATCACGAGATGTATGATTGGTACAATAAAAAGTCTCGTTTCTTTCATGTTTGTTTCAATATGAGAAAGTTAATGTACGTTATAATTCTACGCTCAGTCATTTGTGTTGTCCCTGGTGTTTTATTTCCTGCTTTGAACTTTTTAGAACTCATCGCTAACCTGTTGGTATTTATATTGCTTCTATAAGGAACTATGACATTCAGACCCCGGGCCCCGAAGACATGGATATTATTAGCTCAGTACCCTTCAGCATTTGAATAGTTGGATAATCAAGTGGATATGTACTAATTTGTTATAGATACATCCACCCATGCCATAGTTATGTTTGAAATTACATTTATATACCTCACATAAGAAAAAAAAAATGACGTAATGAACCCCCCCTCCCCTGGCCTCAAGCGTAATATTTTGTAAAGCTCAACCCCCCCCCCCCAAGTATTTCATTCTGGATAATGATAGATATTTGTGCCAAGTTTGGTCAAGATACATCAGATGAATATATGACCCAAGTTTGGTCAAGATCGATCAGATGGATATTTGTGCCAAGTTTGGTCAAGATCCATCTGATGGATATTTGTGCCAAGTTTGGTCAAGATACATCAGATTGATATGTGAGCCAAGTTTGGTCAAGATCGATCAGATGGATATTTGTGTCAAGTTTGGTCAAGATCCATCAGATGAATATATGACCCAAGTTTGGTCAAGATCCATCTGATGGATATTTGTGCCAAGTTTGGTCAAGATCCATCTGATGGATATTTGTGCCAAGTTTGGTCAAGATACATCAGATTGATATGTGAGCCAAGTTTGGTCAAGATCGATCAGATGGATATTTGTGCCAAGTTTGGTCAAGATACATCAGATGAATATATGACCCAAGTTTGGTCAAGATCCATCTGATGGATATTTGTGCCAAGTTTGGTCAAGATAATCAGCTGGATATGTGTGCCAAGTTTGGTCAAGATACATCAGATGAATATATGACCCAAGTTTGGTCAAGATCCATCTGATGGATATGTGTGCCAAGTTTGGTCAAGATAATCAGCTGGATATGTGTGCCAAGTTTGGTCAAGATCCATCAGATGGATATTTGTGCCAAGTTTGGTCAAGATACATCAGATGGATGAATCCCAAGTTTGGTCAAGATCCATCTGATGGATATTTGTGCCAAGTTTGGTCAAGATCCATCAGATGGATATGTGTGCCAAGTTTGGTAAAGATCCATCAGATGGATATGTGTGCCAAGTTTGGTCAAGATCCATCAGATGGATATGTGTGCTAAGTTTGGTCAAGATCCATCAGATGGATATGTGTGCCAAGTTTGGTCAAGATCCATCAGATGGATATGTATCCCAAGTTCGGTCAAGATCCATCAGATGGATATGTGTGCCAAGTTTGGTCAAGATCCATCAGATGGATATGTGAGCTAAGTTTGGTCAAGATCCATCAGATGGATATGTGTGCCAAGTTTGGTCAAGATAATCAGCTGGATATGTATCCCAAGTTTGGTCAAGATCCATCAGATGGATATGTGTGCTAAGTTTGGTAAAGATCCATCAGATGGATATGTGTGCCAAGTTTGGTCAAGATCCATCAGATGGATATGTATCCCAAGTTTGGTCAAGATCCATCAGATGGATATGTGTGCCAAGTTTGGTCAAGATCCATCAGATGGATATGTGTGCCAAGTTTGGTCAAGATAATCAGCTGGATATGTATCCCAAGTTTGGTCAAGATCCATCAGATGGATATGTGTGCTAAGTTTGGTCAAGATCCATCAGATGGATATGTGTGCCAAGTTTGGTCAAGATCCATCAGATGGATATGTATCCCAAGTTTGGTCAAGATCCATCAGATGGATATGTATCCCAAGTTTGGTCAAGATCCATCAGATGGATATGTGTGCCAAGTTTAGTCAAGATCCATCAGATGGATATGTGTGCCAAGTTTGGTCAAGATAATCAGCTGGATATGTATCCCAAGTTTGGTCAAGATCCATCAGATGGATATGTGTGCCAAGTTTTGTCAAGATCCATCAGATGGATATGTGAGCTAAGTTTGGTCAAGATCCATCAATCTTTGTAGAAACGTAGCCGGAACACACAAACCCACAAATTTTCACTTTTATGTATTACATGTGATTTTTTATCGGTGTTGAAATCTCCTGATTCTGATCATTCAAGACTTATAGCACGCAAGAAGTACTCACAACCATTGAGATGTTTCGCTTTCATCTGCTTCAACAAAAGTGTGTACAGTGTCTCAAAGACATCTGAACATTCTCTAGGGGCAAGTCATTTGAGAGTATTTTTATGTACCGTAAATTTCCGGCCGCTTGGCGATCATGGTAATAAAAGCATGTATTCATTACATTGTCTTTTTCTTATAACAAATCTTTTTAACATCCACTTGAAAATGAGTTCTCACCTGCAGGCACTGTTGTCGTATAGGCAATATTCAAATGAGTTCTCACCTGCAGGCACTGTTGTCGTATAGGCAATATTCAAATGAGTTGTCACCTGCAGGCACTGTTGTCGTATAGGCAATATTCAAATGAGTTCTCACCTGCAGGCACTGTTGTCGTATATGCAATATTTAAATGAGTTCTCACCTGCAGGCACTGTTGTCGTATAAGCAATATTCAAATGAGTTGCACTGAAAATCCTCGACGTTTATGCAAGCGTCGGCGCACTCCATGAAGGAGGGAATCCTGTACATGACCTTGTCGTCCTGGTGCTCGTTGGTCGGTGTGTCAATCAACTGAAACTGAGCTGACAACAACAACAAAAAATGACGCAGAATTATTGAATGCAGTGGCGTCTCCAGTGGCATGGGAAGGTGGTGATGGATGGGGACAGATGGCCCCGGTCGCTTTACTTTGTTTTTATTTGGTGGTTGGGGGGTGGGTGGAATTTTCGTTCAACAGCAAATTTGTTGTTTTTTTTCTTTTGTTGAATAGGGGGTGGCAATAATCTGGCACCACCACGGGTGACAATAACCCTAGTTACGCCACTGGTTGGCGTGAAGCTCATCAAGAGACAAACGCCACTTCTTTATATTTAAAAAAATTCGCTTATTGTGCACTAGTTTAAGCTTGCAATAAAAATAATATGCTTTCTCTAGAATAAAAATAAATCTTAGCAAGAAAGTCATCAGCCTAGTAAGAAGTATTTTATTCAATTGAGCAAAACTCAACGACTGCGACCCTAATGGGCATTGTGGTGTGCATGCGAAATAAAATCAGTGAGGTTAATTAAAACATTTATTCAAGGTTTTGGGACTGCTGCATATCGAAGGCCTTTTTTATAGCGGGTACCAAGGGTTCTATAGATGTGTGTGTGTGTGTGAAGGGACGTATTTTTTTTTAAAATATGAGTTTTAATTGGAAGTCCAAGCCGGGCTATTGGTCTATCTGTTTGCTGATTTGATGCCCTGGCAGTTAACACTTAGGGTTGCTATTCTGCTATCAACATCATTCATTTATTTTTAAAACTGATCAGCCAATCAATGGAATAAATACCGCATTTCAGTAGCCAATCAGCTTTGATTTATAACACAACTTTTTAATTGATCAACCATTTTTAAAAACTATTTTCATTCAACTACACTTTACTCATTTTATTGGCCATGTGGATTGTTAGAATAGCCTCCCGCGGATTAGGCTTACATTGTTAGAATAGCTTCCCGCGGATTAGGCTTACATTGTTAGAATAGTCTCCCTTGGACTAGGCTTACATTGTTAGAATAGCCTCACTTGAACTAGGCTTACATTGTTAGAACAGCCTCCCTTGGACTAAGCTTACATTGTTAGAATAGTCTCCCTTGGACTAGGCTTACATTGTTAGAATAGCCTCCCTTGGACTAGGCTTACATTGTTAGAATAGCCTCCCTTGGACTAGGCTTACATTGTTCGAATAGCCTCCATTGGACTAGGCTTACATTGTTAGGATAGCCTCCCTTGGACTAGGCTTACATTGTTAGGATAGCCTCCCTTGGACTAGGCTTACATTGTTAGAATAGCCTCCCTTGGACTAGGCTTACGTTGTTAGGATAGCTTCCCTTGGACTAGGCTTACATTGTTAGAATAGCCTCCCTTGGACTAGGCTTACGCTGTTCGAATAGCCTCCCTGGGACTAGGCTCCTTTAAATAAGTTTCAACCACCTACCATAGTTCGCGGTGCCCACCAACCAACAACTGACGTAGACATTGTCGGCGTCCGAGTCCAACGTCATTCTGCTCAGTCTCAACGGGTTGACCTCCATGACCTCGGCCAGCTTAAAGTACATTTCATGCTTCCATTCCGCCAGTTCCGCTGCGTTGTACTCACCTGTGGGTGGATACAGGTGCAAGGTTCATGCAATGTAAGCATTCACGGTGAATCAAAGACCGAATCGTGGAACACAGAGTTTTTAGATATAGGGTAGGATCCGTTCACATGCTATTTTGTTCTACTTGTTACAGAGTCGCAACCCCCTCTTGATCTCAAAAGTTTTCCCGCATTCCATTTGGATTTCAAAACATGTTTCCCACTATACGAAATGCTCAACAAAATTCAAATAACCCTAATTTTTCTGGGTCTTCTTGCACCCCTAACACTGTTTCCCCTCACACCTAGAGCCGATTAACTTTTGGGAGGCCTGATGCAAACAAGACCCCCCCCCCCCCAAAAAGAAACTTAAATAGACATTGATTATTCAGTGGCTGTAATTTGTTAATAGAATTTCAAGGTATGTCTGCGTTAAGAACATTCACATCGCAATACAAAACATTGTGAAGATTCGAGTGGTTCCTTGTTGTGGTGGATAATAGTGGCACATTAGGGTGGTACATTACAGTGGTACATTACAGTGGTACATTACAGTGGTACATTACGGTGGTACATTACGGTGGTACATTACAGTGGTACATTACAGTGGTACATTACAGTGGTACATTACAGTGGTACATTACAGTGGTACATTACAGTGGTACATTACAGTGGTACATTACAGTGGTACATTACAGTGGTACATTACAGTGGTACATTACAGTGGTACATTACAGTGGTACATTACAGTGGTACATTACAGTGGTACATTACAGTGGTACATTACAGTGGTACATTACAGTGGTACATTACAGTGGTACATTACAGTGGTACATTACAGTGATACATCACCGTGGTGCATTACAGTGGTACATTACAATGGTACATTACAGTGGTACATTACAGTGGTACATTAGGGTGGTACATTAAAGTGGTACATTATGGTGGTATATTACAGTGGTACATTACAGTGGTATATTACAATGGTACATTACGGTGGTACATTACAGTGGTACATTACAGTAGTACATTACAGTGATACATTACAGTGATACATTACAGTGGTACATTACAGTGGTACATTACAGTGGTATATTACAATGGTACATTACGGTGGTACATTACAGTGGTACATTACAGTAGTACATTACAGTGATACATTACAGTGATACATTACAGTGGTACATTACAGTGGTACATTACAGTGGTACATTACAGTGGTACATTACAGTGGTACATTACAGTGGTACATTACGGTGGTACATTACGGTGATACATTACGGTGGTACATTACAGTGGTACATTACAGTGGTACATTACAGTGGTACATTACGGTGGTACATCTCCATGGTACATTATGGTGGTACATTATGGTGGTACATTACAGTGGTACATTAGGGTGGTACATTACAGTGGTACATCACCGTGGTACATTACAGTGGTACATTACAGTGATACATTACGGTGGTACATTACAATGGTACATTAAGGTGGTACATTACAGTGGTACATTACAGTGGTACATTACAGTGGTACATTACAGTGGTACATTACAGTGGTACATTATGGTGGTACATTACAGTGGTACATTAGGGTGGTACATTACAGTGGTACATTACGGTGGTACATTACGGTGGTACATTACAGTGGTACATTACAGTGGTACATTACAGTGGTACATTACAGTGATACATTACAGTGGTACATTACAGTGGTACATTACAGTGGTACATTACAGTGGTACATTACAGTGGTACATTACGGTGGTACATTACGGTGGTACATTACGGTGGTACATTTTGGTGGTACATTACGGTGGTACATTACAGTGGTACATTACAGTGGTACATCACCGTGGTACATTACAGGGATACATTACAGTCGTACATTACAGTGGTACATTAAAGTGGTACATCACCGTGGTACATTACAGTGGTACATTATGGTGGTACATTACAGTGGTCCATTAGGGTGGTACATTACAGTGGTACATCACCGTGGTACATTACAGTGGTACATTACAGTGGTACATTATGGTGGTACATTACGGTGGTACATTATGGTGGTACATTACGGTGGTACATTACGGTGGTACATTACAGTGGTACATTACAGTGGTACATTACGGTGGTACATTACGGTGGTACATCTCCATGGTACATTATGGTGGTACATTATGGTGGTACATTACAGTGGTACATTACAGTGGTACATTAGGGTGGTACATTACAGTGGTACATCACCGTGGTACATTACAGTGGTACATTACAGTGGTACATTACAGTGATACATTACGGTGGTACATTGCAGTGGTACATTAAGGTGGTACATTCCAGTGGTACATTACAGTGGTACATTACAGTGGTACATTACAGTGGTACATTATGGTGGTACATTACAGTGGTACATTAGGGTTGTACATTACAGTGGTACATCACCGTGGTGCATTACAGTGGTACATTACAGTGGTACATTACAGTGGTACATTACAGTGGTACATTACGGTGGTACATTACGGTGGTACATTACAGTGGTACATTACAGTGGTACATTACAGTGGTACATTACAGTGGTACATTACGGTGGTACATTACGGTGGTACATGACAGTGGTACATTACAGTGGTACATTACAGTGGTACATTACAGTAGTACATTACAGTGATACATTACAGTGATACATTACAGTGGTACATTACAGTGGTACATTACAGTGGTACATTACAGTGGTACATTACAGTGGTACATTACAGTGGTACATTACGGTGGTACATTACGGTGGTACATTACGGTGGTACATTACAGTGGTACATTACAGTGGTACATCACCGTGTTACATTACAGGGATACATTACAGTCGTACATTACAGTGGTACATTAAAGTGGTACATCACCGTGGTACATTACAGTGGTACATTATGGTGGTACATTACAGTGGTCCATTAGGGTTGTACATTACAGTGGTACATCACCGTGGTACATTACAGTGGTACATTACAGTGGTACATTACAGTGATACGTTACGGTGGTACATTATAGTGGTACATTACGGTGGTACATTATGGTGGTACATTATATTCAGCATCTTTTTGATAAGAGTCTTTAGCTTCACTGCAAACATGGAAGGCATCTTCATTTTTCTTTAAGACCTTTAGTTTCACTGCATACATGGAAGGCATCTTGATTGTTCTTTAAGACCTTTAGATTGACTGCATACATGGAAGGCATCTTGATTGTTCTTTAAGACCTTTAGTTTCACTGCATACATGGAAGGCATCTTGATTGTTCTTTAAGACCTTAAGCTTCACTGCATTCATTCTTGACTTGATCATTGTAGTTGTAGTTTTCGAAATTGTCGCAAACAACGAAACTTCAACAGCAAATTTAAGGCAGCTATAGCTGTTCCAAGAGCTATAGTTTCTGGCTCAAAAGTTTAGATGTTTCATTTATTCGTCATAGATTGGTGTTCCAGAACACATTACGAAGGCAGTTTCAGATTTGTTTCCCTCCAATTTTTAAACTACATTAACTGCTTCTAGTCCTTTTTTTTTTCTGGATCATTTACTAGTATTTTTAAAGCCGCTATATTCATGTCGTATTACTGCCATGAACTGTAAAGTGCATCTGTACGAGCCGACCACCTTGACTCATATAAACGCTTGAAAGAGATATGCGAATTTATCTTCTGCTGCATTCTGTCTGCTTTTTAATTATTTTACAATGCATTTTGAAACACACTCCGGGTAATACACAGTCCACGTGTAAGTGTGTAATGATATAAAAAAGTGTATACGTTTTAAACATATTAACAATGCGTTCTGCATCACTGCACCACTCGGCAGTAGTGCTACCAAAAATGGAGCGAGGGAGACATACAGGGAATGTGTGATTGAACCATACAGGTAATGTACGAGTGAGACATACAAGGAATGTGTGATTGAACCATACAGGTAATGTACGAGTGAGACATACAGGGAATGTGTGATTGAACCATACAGGGAATGTACAAGTGAGACATACAGGGAATGTGTGATTGAACCATACAGGTAATGTACGCGTGAGACATACAGGTAATGTGTAATTGAACCATACAGGTAATGTACGAGTGAGACATACAGGGAATGTGTGATTGAACCATACAGGTAATGTACGAGTGAGACATACAGGGAATGTGTGATTGAACCATACAGGTAATGTACGAGTGAGACATACAGGTAATGTGTGATTGAGCAATACAGAGAATGTACCAGTGAGACATACAGGGAATGTACGAGTGAGACTTACAGGTAATGTGTGATTGAACAATACAGGTAATGTGTGATTGAACCATACAGGAAATGTGGAAGTGAGACTACAGGTAATGTGTGATTGAACCATACAGGGAATGTACGAGTGAACCATACAGGTTATGTGTAATTGAACCATACAGGAAACGTACGAGTGAACCATAAAGGGAATGTACGAGTGAACCATATAGGTAATATTTGATTGAACCATACAGGTACGAGTGAACCATACATGGAATGTACAAGTGAGACATACAGACAATGTGTGATTGAACCATACAGGGAATTTATGATTGAACCATACAGGGAATGTACGAGTGAACCATACAGGTAATGTGTGATTGAATCATATAGGTAATGTGTGATTGAACCAGACAGGGAACGTACGAGCGAAACATTCAAGTAATGTGTGATTGAACAATACAGTTTATGTGTGATTGAACCATACAGGGAATGTTCGAGTGAACCATACAAGTAATATGTGATTGAAACATACAGGTAATGTGTGATTGAACCATACAGGGAATGTACGAGTGAACCATACAGGTTATGTGTAATTGAACCAAACAGGTTATGTGTGATTTAACCATACAGGTTATGTGTGATTTAACCATACAGGTTATGTGTGATTGAACCATACATGTTATGTGTGATTGAACCATACAGGTTATGTGTGATTTAACCATAAAGGTTATGTGTGATTGAACCATACAGGTTGTGTGATTGAACCATACAGGTTATTTGTGATTGAACCATACAGGTTATGTGTGATTGAACCATACAGGTTATGTGTGATGGAACCATACAGGTTATGAGTGATTGAACCATACAGGTAATGTGTGATTGAACCATACAGGTTATGTGTGATTTAACCATAAAGGTTATGTGTGATTGAACCATACAGGTTATGTGTGATTGAACCATACAGGTTATGTGTGATTTAACCATAAATGTTATGTGTGATTGAACCATACAGGTTATGTGTGATTTAACCATAAAGGTTATGTGTGATTGAACCATACAGGTTATGTGTGATTGAACCATACAGGTTATGTGTGATTTAACCATAAAGGTTATGTGTGATTGAACCATACAGGTTATGTGTGATTTAACCATACACGGATGTACGAGTGAACCATACAGGTAATGTGTGATTGAACCATACAGGTTATGTGTGATTTAACCATAAAGGTTATGTGTGATTGAACCATACAGGTTGTGTGATTGAACCATACAGGTTATTTGTGATTGAACCATACAGGTTATGTGTGATTGAACCATACAGGTTATGAGTGATTGAACCATACAGGTTATGTGTGATTTAACCATAAATGTTATGTGTGATTGAACCATACAGGTTATGTGTGATTTAACCATAAAGGTTATGTGTGATTGAACCATACAGGTTATGTGTGATTGAACCATACAGGTTATGTGTGATTTAACCATAAAGGTTATGTGTGATTGAACCATACAGGTTATGTGTGATTGAACCATACAGGTTATGTGTGATGGAACCATAAAGGTTATGTGTGATTGAACCATACAGGTTATGTATGATTGAACCATACAGGTTATGTGTGATTTAACCATAAAGGTTATGTGTGATTGAACCATACAGGTTATGTGTGATTTAACAATACACGGATGTACGAGTGAACCATACAGGTAATGTGTGATTGAACCATACAGGTTATGTGTGATTTAACCATAAATGTTATGTACGAGTGAACCATACAGGTAATGTGTGATTGAACCATACAGGTTATGTGTGATCTAACCATAAAGGTTATGTGTGATTGAACCATACAGGTTATGTGTGATTGAACCATACAGGTTATGTGTGATTGAACCATACAGGTTATGTGTGATTGAACCATACAGGTTATGTGTGATTGAACCATACAGGTTATGTGTGATTGAACCATACAGGTTATGTGTGATTGAACCATACAGGTTATGTGTGATTGAACCATACAGGTTATGTGTGATTGAACCATACAGGTTATGTGTGATTGAACCATACAGGTTATGTGTGATTGAACCATACAGGTTATGTGTGATTGAACCATACAGGTTATGTGTGATTGAACCATACAGGTTATGTGTGATTGAACCATACAGGTTATGTGTGATTGAACCATACAGGTTATGTGTGATTGAACCATACAGGTTATGTGTGATTGAACCATACAGGTTATGTGTGATTGAACCATACAGGTTATGTGTGATTGAACCATACAGGTTATGTGTGATTGAACCATACAGGTTATGTGTGATTGAACCATACAGGTTATGTGTGATTGAACCATACAGGTTATGTGTGATTGAACCATACAGGTTATGTGTGATTGAACCATACAGGTTATGTGTGATTGAACCATACAGGTTATGTGTGATTGAACCATACAGGTTATGTGTGATTGAACCATACAGGTAATGTGTGATTGAACCATACAGGGAAAGTGGAAGTGAGACTACAGGTAATGTGTGATTGAACCATACAGGGAATGTACGAGTGAACCATACAGGTTATGTGTGATTGAACCATACAAGTTATGTGTGATTTAACCATAAAGGTTATGTGTGATTTAACCATAAAGGTTATGTGTGATTGAACCATACAGGTTATGTGTGATTGAACCATACAGGTTATGTGTGATTTAACCATAAAGGTTATGTGTGATTGAACCATACAGGTTATGTGTGATTTAACCATAAAGGTTATGTGTGATTTAACCATAAAGGTTATGTGTGATTGAACCATACAGGTTATGTGTGATTGAACCATACAGGTTATGTGTGATTGAACCATACAGGTTATGTGTGATTGAACCATACAGGTTATGTGTGATTGAACCATACAGGTTATGTGTGAATGAACCATACAGGTAATGTGTGATTGAACCATACAGGTAATGTGTGAATGAACCATACATGTTATGTGTGAATGAACCATACAGGTAATGTGTGAATGAACCATACAAGTTATGTGTGATTGTACCATACCGGTAATGTGTGATTGAACCATACAGGTTATGTGTTATTCAACCATACAGGTTATGTATGAATGAACCATACACGGATGTACGAGTGAACCATACAGGTAATGTGTGATTGAACCATACAGGTAATGTATGATTGAACCATACAGGGAATGTCCGAGTGAACCATACAGGTAATGTGTGATTGAACCATACAGGTAATGTGTGATTGAACCATACAGGGAATGAACGAGTGAACCATACAGGTAATGTGTGAATGAACCATACAGGTAATGTGTGATTGAATCATACAGGTAATGTGTGATTGAACCATTCAGGGAATGTACGAGTGAACCATACAAGGAATGTGTGATTGAACCATACAGGTAATGTACGAGTTAACCATACAGGGAATTTGTGATTGAACCATACTGGTAATCTGTGATTGAACCATACAGGCAATGTGTGATTGAACCATACAAGGAATTTATGAGTTAGCCAAGTCGGTAAACTATTTTCAAAATGTCGAGTGTGGTCTGGTCCGAGTGGCCGTGTGTGTGTGTGTGGCTTACCAGGGAATGTAATCCTGAAGCTGAGTATTGGATTTCCTTGCTGTACACACTGAGAGATGTCGAAGGCGTCAACTATTATAAACGCCTTGGCGAAGTCGAAGAAATTGTAAATCCTGGTGTAATAAACCTGAAACAAAAAGAAGAGAAAAAACGATGGTTGGCGTTGTTACAGCAAAAAAAAAAAATTGTGTTTAGGAAATTCCAAAGAAATGTCCAGTCATTATTTTATGTGGTCACGCCACTAATTTATTACAATGATTTTTTTTAAATCATTAAAGTATCAAAATGTTATACTGTTATTTATATGATTCCATCATTACCCTGGGTGCTGAAATCACCAATTGTATTGGGTATCCTTTTTCCACAACCTCGAAACCAGCCAATGGCAGATCGTTCCAGTCTTGCTGTACAAAGAGAGAAAAATGTTTCATTCAGATCATAATATTACAAATGGTTGTCAGTCAAGTTTCTTCCGAACCAAACGGGTCTTTCTTCATCAATTTTTATTTCACCTTGACATTCATTGAAAACAAGTAAGCAAGGTGAAAAAAAAAATATTCACGATCACTTCCAGCCTGGACTCTACACTCAGAGTGCTCAAATCCTTACTATGCTATAAGACGTCATAAAGTGATACTCATTTTTCCCCAGTAAAATACTGCTAAGTGGTACCATATTTCATATATTCCCCTTATCATTTCTCTTTGTTTAAAAACGTGGCGATGTTATTGACTGCGATGGACCATGATATTGTTCAAAGGTGATAGGAAATGACAGGAGGTGACATAACATGACAGGAGGTTACAGGAAATGACAGGAAGTGACATGAAATGACAGGAGATAAAAGGAAATGACAGGACGTGACAGGAAATGACAGGAGGTGACATAAAATGACAGGAGTGACATAAAATGACAGGAGGTGACATGAAATGATAGGAGGTGATATGAAATGACAGGAGATGACAGGAAATGACAGAAGGTGACAGGAAGGGACAGGAAATGACAGGATGTGACAGTTACAGAAGTATCCCATGAAATCACAGAATTAGTTGTGAGATTAGCGGGAAACGTGAACGATCAAAATAATTTCAGTAAATATATAACAAGGTAAGAGTGAAATCGAAGATTGCTATTGAACAGCAAAAGCTGCGTAGGTAAGGTTAGCAAGGGCGGTGGCTATGAGGCAACTATCTTGGAGAGAACACCGGAGGCAAATGTCATGGAGAGAACACAGGAGGCAAATGTCATGGAGAGAAAACAGGAGGCAATTGTCATGGAGAGTACACAGGAGGCAAATTTCATGGAGAGAACAAAGGATGCAAATGTCATGGAGAGAAAACAGGAGGCAAATGTCATGGAGAGAACACAGGAGGCAATTGTCATGGAAAGAACACAGGAGGCAAATGTCATGGAGAGAACACCGGAGGCAAATGTCATGGAGAGAACACAAGAGGAAAATGTCATGGAGAGAACACAGGAGGAAAATGTCATGGAGAGAAAACAGGAGGTAAATGGCATGGAGAGAACACAGGAGGCAAATGGCATGGAGAGAACACAGGAGGCAATGTCATGGAGAAACACAGGAGGCAAATATCATGGAGAGATTGGAGAAGACTTCAAACATTCATGAATAGTTAACTGCCTAGAAACTTTAACATCGGGTGGTTCCACAAAAAATCACAAAGACAGCAAATATATTGGTCATAAGGAAGGTAAACAGTCATAAAATGTATGTGTCCTTGATCTGACTACTCCTCGACAACAATCTTGAGCGTGTTACACATGGGCAGCGGCGGCGTAGCCAATAGGATGCGGACCAGCAGCTGACACCGTCAGTTGACCGCAACGGGTGTCACCAACCCTAGCAGCGCCGCTGCTCAATGGCCGTCAGTTTTGATTTTATATATATATATATATATATATATATATTCAAGTCACAGTTTCAACATAATGAAGGGTGAGAAACGTATTAGTCTGCATTGAGATGGTTTCTTTAAACATCACTTCAAGAAATCTTCCACGGAACACAGAACTTCCATAAGGAAAACGTATTGCCAATATTTCGTTGTTGAAAATGTCAAATGAGTTTATATAGACGTCGTTGAATGTGTCAAGTGTCTTTACATAGACGTTGTTGGATGTGTCAAGTGTCTTTACATAGACGTTGTTGAATGTGTCAAGTGTCTTTACATAGACGTTGTTGAATGTGTCAAGTGTCTTTACATAGACGTTGTTGAATGTGTCAAGTGTCTTTATATAGACGTCGTTGAATGTGTCAAGTGTCAAGTGTCTTTATATAGACGTCGTTGAATGTGTCAAGTGTGTTTACATCGACGTTGAGACTAAATGTGTTCAAAATAATGCTAAAACTGTGTCATTCATTCTGTACTTGCTGCCAAAAGGTAGTGTTCTATTCGTATTGCCAAATATAGTATACTATACTTACTGATAAATGTAGTACTCTATACTTACTGCCAAAAGAAGTATTCTATACTTACTGCCAAATTCAGTACTCTATACTCACTGCCAAAAAGTAGTGCTCCATACTTACTGCCAAAAGTACTACACTCTACTTACTGCTAAAAATGAGTACACTATACTTACTGCCAAAAAGTAGTACTCAAATGTCGCGTCAACTTGATTTGTATCCACAACATAGTTAGGTATGACTGCAGTGAACACATCACACGTGATGCCTCTGACTGTTTTCTGTTGGAAGAAAATGAGGGAGGTGGGGGGGGGGGGGGGGGGGGGGCAGTCCTTAACATTACTGTGGCGAACATACCTATCTTTAGCATTCTGCAAGGGTCAAATCTTGGGGGACAACGTGAGGGGACAAACCCAGGATCCCACCCCACCCCCCAACCACACACTCAAATTAATATGTATTTAATTCTAAGTCAAAACAGTGCAATACTGAATCTAAAGTGCAGGTGTACACATTCTAAAGTGCAGGTGTACACATTCTAAAGTACAGGTGTACACATTCTAAAGTACAGGTGTACACATTCTAAAGTGCAGGTGTACACATTTTAAAGTGGAGGTGTACACATTCTAAAGTGCAGGTTTACACATTCTAAAGTACAGGTGTACACATTCTAAAGTGCAGGTGTACACATTCTAAAGTGCAGGTGTACACATTTTAAAGTGCAGGTGTACACTCTAAAGTGCAGGTTTACACATTCTAAAGTGCAGGTGTACATTCTAAAGTGCAGGTGTACACTTGCATGCAAGGAATAATAGAATACATGTAACATCAGATTAAACCACAGACAAAGTCAACCGGTTTGTCATACTAATAAAATAAGCAGTACAGTATGGGATGATCTTCCTCCTCATATATATATGCCAACAGATCCTATATCTCTACCCTCATATGTCTGCCCAACAACTCCTATATCTCTATCCTCATGTGTCTGCCCAACAACTCCTATATCTCTATCCTCATGTGTCTGCCCAACAACTCCTATATCTCTATCCTCATATGTCTGCTTAACAACTCCTATATCTCTATCCTCATATGTCTGCCCAACAACTCCTATATCTCTACCCTCATAAGTCTGCCCAACAGCTCCTATATCTCTATCCTCATGTGTCTGCCCAACAACTCCTATATCTCTACCCTCATGTGTCTGCCCAACAACTCCTATATCTCTACCCTCATGTGTCTGCCCAACAACTCCTATATCTCTATCCTCATGTGTCTGCCCAACAACTCCTATATCTCTACCCTCATGTGTCTGCCCAACAACTCCTATATCTCTATCCTCATATGTCTGCCCAACAGCCATTATGCCTCTTGGGACTTTCCTGAAGGATTGATAACGGAGAACACCGTTCCCACGCGTTCCTGTTGGTCTCGAGGCATGTTCTTTCTGATATATGGACCACGTCAGTGTTGTCATTAACACGTTTGAATTGCATGAAAGACACCGGCCATTGGTTTTTTGCATGAACATGAAAAAAAAACAACAGAGATGTCGGTTCAATTGGACCGTCTTCTCACCTGGCCGATAAATGTGTAGTTGTGGTTGAAACGGAAGAAACTGTTGGGATCTCTGATGTCGATGATGATCGACTGGTTGTACTGAAATCGATTCATGTCCTGCTTGGCATCAGCCGCGTCAGAATTGATCGGGAAAACCCCGCAGTCGCCCTCGTGGTTTACTACGTAGCGAATTCCTGGAAGAGCATGAAGGTCAAGGACATTTTAGTTTTGTGGGTTTTTTTTTTATCTTAAACAGTTTTGAAGCAACCTATTTTATTTTATTTTGTTAGTGACTTTAACAGAAAATTCGGTTGTGGACCGGATGTCTAATCAGACTTATTTTTTTAATGCCCACACCAAAAGATTTCTTATGAGGTCATGGAAGGGAAGAAAATTGTATGTGTAAGCACGTAAAGAGCTTTAGATGCACTGAAGTCACGTAGCAACCTCAACTGAAGTCACCGTAACATCTTATATCAAAGTCATATAACATCCTGTATTAACTTCATGTAACATCCTATATTAAAGTCATGTAACATCCTATATTAAAGTCATTTAACAACAACCTGTATTAAAGTCATGTAACAACAACCTGTATTAAAGTCATGTAACAACAACCCATATTAAAGTCATGAAAACAACCTGTATTAAAGTCATGTAAACAACCTGTATTAAAGTCATGTAACAACAACCTGTATTAAAGTAAAGTAAACAATCTGTATTAAAGTCATGTAACAACAACCTGTATAAAGTCATGTAACAATAACCTGTATTAAAGTCATGTAACAACAACCTGTATGAAAGTCACGTAAAAACAACCTGAACTAAAGTCATGTAAACAATCTGTATTAAAGTCATGTAACAACAACCTGTATTAAAGTCATGTGACAATAACCCATATTAAAGTCATGTAACAACAACCTGTATTAAAGTCATGTAACAACAACCAGTAAGAAAGTCACGTAAAAACAACCTGAACTAAAGTCATGTAAACAATCTGTATTAAAGTCATGTAAACAATCTGTATTAAAGTCATGTAACAACAACCTGTATTAAAGTCATGTAACATCAAGCTGTATTAAAGTCATGTAACAACAACCTGTATTAAAGTCATGTAACAACAACCTGTATTAAAGTCATGTAACAACAACCTGTATTAAAGTCATGTAACAACAACCTGTATTAAAGTCATGTAACAACAACCTGTATTTAAGTCATGTAACAACAACCTGTATTAAAGTCATGTAACAACAACCTGTACTAAAGTCATGTAACAACAACCTGTATTAAAGTCATGTAACAACAACCTGTATTAAAGTCATGTAACAACAACCTGTATTAAAGTCATGTAACAACAACCTGTATTAAAGTCATGTAACAACAACCTGTATTAAAGGCATGTAACAACAACCTGTATTAAAGTCATGTAACAACAACCTGTATTAAAGTCATGTAACAACAACCTGTATTAAAGTCATGTAACAACAACCTGTATTAAAGTCATGGATCTCGGTCACCGTTTTCGTCGTCCCCGCGTGCGGGTCAGGGTTTGCCTGACGAGTGTCCTCCCTGACCAGCTTGGTCAGCTCGTCGTACCAAACCTGTGGGGCGAAGAGAGGAACAACGGGGCCTCGTGTTATCAACATTTCTAGTCGTTGGTCAAACAAAGACAAATGGTTATGTAAATATAACTAAGATTTCCAATCACTTTTTACCTTACAAAATGTTGGTGATCAATGAGCAGAATGTAAAAAGGGGGTGGGGGTAAGGGGGCTTATAAGAATACAGCCATAGACAACGCCATCATCTTGGTGGATTTACGTCATAAAAGTAGCTTAATGTTTTAACGTGGCTGTTTGATTTAAGTTTTTTTTTTTTTATTTTTTTTTTTTTACATTTGTTAAACGTTTGAAATGAGTGTTGACAAGTCTGTGTTAGATTTGAGGTTGTGATATGTCGAGATAGTCTGAAGGTTTCCTGCTGTCAGTCTTGAGCAAACTCACAGTGCGTACGTTTTCAATGAGTTTCATCTACACTGGCTGAACGATTTCTGAGTTATGTCATTAGTAAAAGTCTGTATGCCAGGGCCTGTAAGCCAGAGTCTGAACGCCAGAGTCTGTACGCCAGATTCTGTACGCCAGAGTCTGTACGCCAGAGTCTGTACGCCAGAGTCTGTACGCCAGAGTCTGTACGCCAGAGTCTGTAAGCCAGAGTCTGTAAGCCAGAGTCTGTACGCCAGAGTCTGTAAGCCAGAGTCTGTAAGCCAGAGTCTGTACGCCAGAGTCTGTAAGCCAGAGTCTGTAAGCCAGAGTCTGTACGCCAGAGTCTGTAAGCCAGAGTCTGTACGCCAGAGTCTGTAAGCCAGAGTCTGTAAGCCAGAGTCTGTAAGCCAGAGTCTGTACGCCAGAGTCTGTAAGCCAGAGTCTGTAAGCCAGAGTCTGTACGCCTTTTAGTTATTTTTAAAAATATGATGTCGAATTTGTTTTCTTAAAGACTCTGAAAAACTGTGACATCTGACAAAAACTGTGACATCTGACAAAAACTGTGACATCTGACAAAACCTTCTCATGCCTGTACTGTATTAAACCCCTTAATCACTTGATTCCTATTATGCACACCCATGAACGCCCGCATGAGGGCGTGAGACTGTCAGTCATGGCCTGGAGACTTAGTTGGGTCATAATTTGCTTCATCCAAACCCAGGGGCGTCATTTCAGGTTGTTTCGGGGGTGGGGGGGCAGGAACCAAAACTTGGTCGGTTTGTTTAGTTGATTTATTACTAGAGGCGCCACAGTAGGTAGCAATGTAAATAAAAAAGCTGAAAATTTGGGGGGGGGGGGGGCCCAAATGCCCCACCCTGCCCAATCAAAATGAAGTCCTGGTCAAAACATATGAGCATTCAGAAATGGCCATCGGTTTGTTTAGTTGATTTATTACTAGAGGCGCCACAGTAGGTAGCAATGTAAATAAAAAAGCTGAAAATTTGGGGGGGGGGGGTGCCCAAATGCCCCACCCTGCCCAATCCAAATGAAGTCCTGGTCAAAACCTATGAGCATTCAGAAATGGCCCTGTCGTGACATTGTCTAAAGGAATAATTATTATAATTATCAATTTGATTTTTTGTTTTGTTTTAACTTGTTTTTCATTCCAAGTTATTAATTTAGTGATAGACCCCCTTTTGACCTTTGCCGTAGACGTCCATGGACAGACCACTCAGTGTGTGGTAAGAGAGACCTAATCACGTGCTTTCTCCTCTTACTCACCGCGTAATGTGTTATGAGAGAGCTGGCGGGATCAATAATGTCAGCTCTGTATTTGAAGGTGGCGGCCATTTGGGGCAGTGGCCGGATATTTGTACGATTGGCGCAGATGACGCCATCGGGGGTCTTTGGAAAGAAAATAAAAATAAATTTAATTTACACAATGTATTAAAATATCAAATTTAAAAAAGAGTATCTCGCCTGGCATCCCAAGCAATCAAGTGAACTGTTTCTATTCTAAATCATTTGTGCCATGTGTCCTGTAATAATGGGGTGATATTGTGATTTGCCCTGTAATATTGGGATGTCCACACTCCTATATGCGTGGGGTGCCTTGCGTTCAGTAAAATTGGGGGTGCTAACTGTCTTGAAAGATTGTCGCTCATTTTGTCTGGATTCCCAGATGTCCTATGGCAGTGATTCTAAAGTTAAAAAAATATACCCTTTATCAATTTATTTATTCCTCACCATATTTTAGTTTCTTGGGGGAAAAAAATAATAAATTACTTTGAATAATTTCTTTGTCGCTCTTTTTGTCTGTTAAATTTCGGATTCCCAGATGTCCTATGGCAGTAATACTAAAGCTTAAAAACCTATACCCTTTATCGGTTTATTTATTCCTCACCATATTTTAGTTTCTTGGAAGAAATGTTAATAAATAACTTTGACTGTTTTCTGTGTGCCAACATTTGAGTTCGAAATCATAATCAACATCGCTAATCGGACATCTCTGCCAGAGAGGGGGATTCTCTTACCTCAAAAAGTGAAGACGTTTTATCGACGTAAGGCAGGTAATTGATGACGTCATACGTGTTGTGGAAGTGTCTAGCACTAGATGGCGGCAGCGTTGTTCCCGGGGCCCCGAACACAGACGGAAGATACATGCCCTCGACTTCTATCCTCAGGAGTGTCGGCTGGGGTGAATAGGATGTGTTCCATCCTGACTCTAGCGAGTTTGACAAAGAAATGTTAACATGGACACTGCTCATGTGGACTGTTAGAGGCTGGGCAGTGTTTGCAATGTTAACATTGAGTGCTTATGTGGATATTGCTCAACCAACAGAGGCTGGGCAGTTGTTGCAATGTTAACATTGAGTGCTTATGTGGATATTGCTCAACCAATAGAGGCTGTGCGGTTTGGTGTAGTGAGAAGAACGAGTTTCAAACATTACAATTCTTCCAAAATTAGACCCTATAGACACATAAGCCTTGTGCAGATTAGAATTTGTGCTTAATACTGATTCATCAGTTCAGAAGTCTGCCTGTGAACATCTTTTTAATAATATGTAAAGGAGGACTTTATAGAGGAGATTGCAACAAGGAAATAAATAAGTCACAAATATAAGGAACAGTTTGATGAGATAAGCTTTTAAGACTGGTTGTCACCACAAGATGGTATGTTACAAGATGGTATGCAACAAGATGGTATGTTACAAGATGGTGCAGGTGAGCTGTAGTGCAGGTGGACAGTAGTGCAGGTGGACAGTAGTGCAGGGAGACAGCGAGTGAGTTGGCCACTAAACGTGTCAGTGTTACGACGAAAGATATTTTTTGGCAGTGTTGCCAGTGATCCCGTTAGTATATGATGTGTTTCTTTGGCTCAGCTTGTTAGCCCAACTCAGGTTACTAACTCGTGGTTAGCTTTGAGTAGAATTCAATAAACTTCAATGATTGTTCGTTAAGAAGGATTTTGCGCCAAGTTTTCTTGTGTACTGGAAGTGTAAGAATTAACACTACACAGCGAGAACGCCAAGACACCAACAACGTTCTTGACACACTACTCACGGCTGTACCACCACATACCCTAGACAACGAGAACGATAAGACACCAACACCATTCTTGACTCACTACTCACGGCTGTACCACCACATACCCTAGACAACGAGAACCCCAAGACACCAACACCATTCTTGACTCACTACTCATGGCTGTACCACCACATACCCTAGACAACGAGAACGCCAAGACACCAACACCATTCTTGACCCACTACTCACGGCTGTACCACCACATACCCTAGACAACGAGAACGCCAAGACACCAACACCATTCTTGACTCACTACTCACGGCTGTATCACCACATACCCTAGACAACTAGAACGCCAAGACACCAACACCATTCTTGACTCACTACTCACGGCTGTACCACCACATACCCTAGACAACTAGAACGCCAAGACACCAACACCATTCTTGATTCACTACTCACGGCTGTACCACCACATACCCTAGACAACGAGAACCCCAAGACACCAACACCATTCTTGACTCACTACTCACGGCTGTACCACCACATACCCTAGACAACTAGAACGCCAAGACACCAACACCATTCTTGACCAAGTACTCACGGCTGTACCACCACATACCCTAGACAACTAGAACGCCAAGACACCAACACCATTCTTGACCCACTACTCACGGCTGTACCACCACATACCCTAGACAACTAGAACGCCAAGACACCAACACCATTCTTGACTCACTACTCACGGCTGTACCACCACATACCCTAGACAACGAGAACGCCAAGACACCAACACCATTCTTGACTCACTACTCACGGCTGTACCACCACATACCCTAGACAACGAGAACGCCAAGACATTAACACCATTCTTGACTCACTACTCACGGCTGTAATAATATGTTGTCTTCATCCCACCGGGCGTGAAGCTTGTACTGACACAAGCTGTCCAAGCGTCAGCGGGAATACCACGCACTTTTGTCTTAGTGTTGAAAAACGCCTGTGTAATCATGAAGCAACACAAATTGTATCAGCAAACTGGTGAGGGTGTTTGTACAATAATATATAATTTTAAAATATAAAAAATCACATTTTAGTGTCTATCACATCCCTACCCAAAATCAAGCTGATGAAGTGATTGACATGTTTTATGAAGTGATTGACATGTTTGATGAAGGGATTGACATGTTTGATGAAGGGATTGACATGTTTGATGAAGTGATTGACCCGTTTGATGAAGTATAAAGACAAGGAAAGTTAATTTCAACTGAAGGTTCAATGTTTCAATAAATGGTTTATTTTGTTTCATTTTTTTTAAACGCTATTACCTCAAGTTCTATTTTTAGCTGTTAACTCATGTTCTATGTTTAGCTTTTATCTCAAGCTCATTGTTTAGCTGTAACCTCGTGTTCTATGTTTAGCTGTTACCTCAAGTTCTATGTTTAGCTGTTACCTCAAGTTCTATGTTTAGCTGTTTCCTCATGTTCTATGTTTAGCTGTTACCTCAAGTTCTATGTTTAGCTGTTACCTCAAGTTCTATGTTTAGCTGTTACCTCAAGTTCTATGTTTAGCTATTACCTCAAGTTCTATGTTTAGCTGTTGCCTCAAGTTCTATGTTTAGCTGTTTAAACTGAGCGACATCAATCCTAATGACAACTCTGATATGACGCGAAATCTTATATGTAGCGTGATGTTCGCTTCACCATGTATTTGCTCTAGCTCATACTCATACAAGTTGAAAGCAAATAAGGAAAAAATCAAATGCTGATAATTCCAGTTTTTTGTTGTTGTTTATTTAGTTTCAGAGGCTCCAGAAATTTCTTTCTTTTTTTTTCACCAATATTCTAAAATTTTTAAGGATTTTTAAGGACAAGTTATATAATATCAAATTTGACAGAGGGGAGGGGTCTATTTTTGGGAGTTCGCCCCCCCCCCTCTCCCGGTTGCATTTATTCAAGGTTCACAGCTGACTGTAAAATAGTGAGTATCATAAATTCGACCTTACCGTATTCGTGCTGTTGCCCAGGTAAAGCAGTGCTGCTACACTACCAAAGATGTGACGCTTGTCAGCGTCACCGGACATGAACACGGGTCCCAGTAACTCCGAGGTGAAGTCGGTGGTCATGCTCTTCACAAGACAAGTGTTATCTGCACGGCAGTCAACGTTAGAAAATACAAGTCTCGTACGGGAACTTTGAGTACCTTATATTTAAATATATATATAAATATATATATATATATATATATATATATATATATATATNATATATAAAAATATATATATATATATATATATATATATATATATATATATATATATATATATTATATATATACATATATATTATATATACATACATATATATATATATATATATCTTAATAATCTATGAACATTTCATAGACACCGGAACCGGATTTAGACGTCGTGGGGTACTGATGAAAAGTTGGTGTTAGCACCGTAAGTCATAGGGACCCCTTTAAAAACAATAAGTAATGGGTTGTATCAAGATATATTTGTTCTTCGTAGCGTGAATGTCTTGACATTGTCGAAAAAGAACGATAAGAAGCTCAATGACATTATATTTCATACGTGGGTTGCAATTCTTGGTCGAAAATCAAACGAAATGGGCAATTTCATGGGTTATGGCTTAAATAATGATGTGATATTTAATTTCATTTAAAGTGAAAATGGGGAGGCGATAGGTTTCCGGTTAAATTCCCCCTACTATTCCTCGGAATATACTTTCTAGGTGCCTCTGACATACTCGGTGGGGTGGTTGTACCCTGGGCGCCACTTGGCAGCCTTTCCTTTCGGTACAGGACGTGGGTCACGAATGAGATTTGTTCAGTGAGATTATAAAGAGCTCACTTTTTCAACACTGACGCTGTCGTAGATGAAATGAAATTTTTTCCACGAACTGAAAGCAGAATAAAAGGACGGTCTGACTATTTGAATACGATAAGAAATGTTTCCCTGAGGAAATGCAAAGTTGACTGTTTTCTTCTTGTTAGAGTCTGTGAGAAGTTGGGGGACAGTCTGAGAGGATGGCGTACAGTCTGAGAGGATGGCGGACAGTCTGTGAGAGGATGGCGGACAGTCTGAGAGGATGGCGGACAGTCTGTGAGAGGATGGCGTACAGTCTGTGAGAGGATGGCGGACAGTCTGTGAGAGGATGGCGGACAGTCTGAGAGGATGGCGGACAGTCTGTGAGAGGATGGCG
>CAXITT010000783.1:113666-225564 GCA_964033795.1 Lymnaea stagnalis
TCAGTCGTGAGTATGACTTGGCCTACAGTCAGGGGGACAATGAAAGTCACATATTATTTCAGTCGTGAGTATGACTTGGCCTACAGTCAGGGGGACAATGAAAGTCACATATTATTTCAGTCGTGAGTATGACTTGGCCTACAGTCAGGGGGACAATGAAAGTCACATATTATTTCAGTCGTGAGTATGACTTGGCCTACAGTCAGGGGGACAATGAAAGTCACATATTATTTCAGTCGTGAGTATGACTTGGCCTACAGTCAGGGGGACAATGAAAGTCACATATTATTTCAGTCGTGAGTATGACTTGGCCTACAGTCAGGGGGACAATGAAAGTCACATATTATTTCAGTCGTGAGTATGACTTGGCCTACAGTCAGGGGGACAATGAAAGTCACATATTATTTCAGTCGTGAGTATGACTTGGCCTACAGTCAGGGGGGACAATGAAAGTCACATATTATTTCAGTCGTGAGTATGACTTGGCCTACAGTCAGGGGGACAATGAAAGTCACATATTATTTCAGTCGTGAGTATGACTTGGCCTACAGTCAGGGGGGACAATGAAAGTTGCATATTATTTCAGTCATTAGTTTTGTATTAATTAATTTGAAACCCAACCAGTGTGTTGAAATCCATGTTTGTTGTTTAAATTATATAGCTGTGTTGTTCAATCACTTTTGTGAAAAAAAATATTTTTTACCACCATGCTCTTGAATATATATTTTTAAAGACTATCTTTGTTGGAAGTACCTGTTATTAGTGCGTCTGTTTTATTAACCAACTTATATCATCTGCCCGTGACTGACTGTGTAAGGAGGGGCACCAGGCCATAATGAAGTTAAGAAGGCCCTCCACGCAATCCTTGGGGGCTGCATTGGATGAGCAAGGCTAAACCGTGGCCAAAGGAATGTCTTAATAATCATGCAGGCCTGGGCTTTCCAAAATGGCTTGCGAGGAAAAGTGATGAAATAAACTTATGAGTCATTGACTTCTAAGTTAGGAAATAAATACCATATAGGCCTCTATATATATTTTTTTTTCTCTTAATCCATTCCCTAGAAGGATAAACAAATCATTGCACACGGTGTTCAATTTAAAAAAAGAACACCAACTCATCGGTGTTCAATAAAAACTAGACCAACTCAAAGTCAGAGAGAGCTTATGGCAATTATAGCTCACACCGACAATACTTCTATTTTAGTGCTGAATGCTTAAAGGATGATGTTGACTTGTCTGGTATATCAGTTTCGCAAGATGAAAATGAAATATCAGCGACTATAGACTATGCCCATCAGGGGCGTCATTTCAGGTTTTTTTCAGGGGAAGCGATTGGGGGGGGGCAGGGGGGGGGGGGACAAAACTTGGTCGGCCGGTTAAGTTGTTTATTACTTGAGGCGTCCCAGTGCATGGCAATTTAAATAAAACCAGCAAAATGCCCCCCCCCCCCTGCGCGGCCCAAATGATGTCCCGGATGCCCATTGTAACGATAGAGCAACACCTGGCTACTCCATGGGAAGATCATAGCAGCTAGAAACTATGCTAGAATTGCCAGCTATACTGACAATAATTATATTTATACTTCCACAAACAATGATATTTAGTCTTTAACAAACGTTTAATTGATTCTGCATTATAAAATTTAAGTGTAACAATTTTTTTAACTTGTTGATTAATAAGCTAAAGATGTAATAAAATATGTTTCCTACAATTTTGTGTTATTAAATACACATTATTACAAAGTAAAACGTATTTATCAATGTATTAATATGTTGTTGTTTTTTTTTTTAAAGTTTTTATTGTTTGGGGGGGGGGTATAAAATTTGGACGTAATTAAATTGGATGGTCAATGAAAGTTGGACAGTTGTTGACAAGGGGGGGGGGGCTCAAAATTTCGTAAAAATTGTTGACGTAATTAATGGACGACCATTAATCGTCACACGATTATTATTTTTTTTAACATCAACAGCTCTCTCTGTCAATTATAAAAAAATTAAATTCGTTCCGACCCCCCTCAAGTTTTAAAATGCAATATCAGTCTATTTTTGTAGAGAGTGCAAGTAGTCACACAATTCGCAAGGGGGGGGGGGGGTGTCAAGATTATAAATCTCGTAAAATATTACGCTACGAGATGTTCTCACTTTTATTGGCCCACCCTATATATATATGTTACAGTATTTGATAAATATATATATATGTGTGTGTGTGTGTGTGTATTTATATATAATACTGCCTCCTTTAAACTTAATTTCCAGAACCAAGTTGGAATGTTTCCTCACCGCTGCTCCAAGTCCCAGTCAGGATTGAAATTGAAGGTCTGTCGAATGTGGCTGCCTTTGGGGCTACTGTAGGCCCGACCCTATCACCGGCATCACCGAGATATTTTCATCACTATTATGATTTCATCAATTATCTCCCCTACATCACTACTGACTCTTCGGTATTTGAGGTTAGTCTTTGTGTATCCTCAGGGCGCTCAGTTTTGTCTTTGGCATATCACTGTCACTATGGAAACATCTTCTTCTGCTATTCTGATTCTGATAAGGTACGTTGCTGCATCCAGGGCTGCCTTGAAAATCTCGATTGATGTCGACTCCATGGCGGCATTGTCGAGTTGGTTCCAAGTTGTAGTTATTTCAGTTGTTTACAATGCCATGTTGAATAGAATGATTCTGAAGAGAAGAAATGGCTAATGATCATTCGAGATGCCACGACTTATTTTCCAGGGAGTGACTTCTCTTTGTTTATTTTTACTAAATTATTTGAGGGATCGATTTAGGAATTTAGGGTTCAGGTTAGGCAGAATGATCGATCGTTACTGTCTTTGGATGTGTCAACCATCTTTGCCAAATTGCCAACTATCAAATGGACAACGACAATCAAAATCAAAGGCTGCTGTGTGCTGAATCTGAATGCCAATTTTAACCTCAATCACCAATCATGTTTAATGGTCTACTTAATAAATGTACTATTAATATTAAATTATATAGTATGCTCTAGACTTGCAGTGGGACTATGGCCAGGGCATGAAGAAGTTGAGGATGACATTCTCAGTCTGACTCAGGTTTTAGGAGGTTGAAAATGGCATACTTATTTGTCTATGAATCTGACTTACATTTAAATTAAGTCTTAAGTATATAAAAGAATTTAGGCCTACAATTTTTATCATTTTGTGTGGAAGGATTGGAAATATACAGTAGTCCCTCAACTGCCCTGGCTATAAGCTGCACAACTCTGTCTCTAGCTATAATATTCTGAGCTATAATATTCTGCTCCACTATTTGTAATCTTGGTGGTAAATGTCATGTGGATTGCAAGGTAAGCCTGCGCTCTGTGCCTTGCCAGTGCCATTTATCATGTTTGGGGAGAACATGTTTATTAAACACAGAAGAGTTCTTCATACTGTTTTATACAAATGAAATACTATCTGATTATCTCATATTAAAATGTTAGAACTTTAAGTTAGAAGTACCAAATTAAGCATGCATATTGCTTGCCAGCATGATGGTGCTGGTACTTATTGGGATTATGATTATGACAGTCAGTCATGAAATTAATTGATAATTCTTAGTTGTTTTTTTTAACCACTATTTTTGTAATCTCAGGACTGAAAGACTAATTGTAGTTACTGTAGTCATTAATGTACTTTAACATATAAAAATATTAACTGGTAAGATTTGAAGCAGAATTAACTTAAATTTGAAACCTATGAAATACTTTATTATAGTTGCATAAAATATTGGCTGATTTTGAAATCTCAGAAAGGTTTAAATTACTTAAATAAATATAAGCCTTTTAGTATTGTATAAGTATAGCCTAAAAACAAATTTTAATTTAACAACAAAAAATGATATATAAATACTTTTTCAATGATTATCTTTTCAGACACCGCCTGGAATTATCTGTTCAAGTAGAATAAACACTCGTCCCCTGCCACAATTCAATACAGTCTTTACCTACAGAGCTGAAATTGTTGACCCGTATTCTTCACAAATAACACACTATGCAGTAAGTACATATCTATAGCAAGTATAGGAAACTGGATTATTTGTATTTAATTATATACTCATCTAGTAGATTTTTTTAGAAATTAAAATTCATGCTGAATTTTTAAGAAAGAATATTGTTTGTGACGAACATATTTTTGGAATGTTTTGATTTTATCATTAGGAATAAGGATCTTTAATAAAAAAATATTTATTACTTCAAAGTGAGTGATATTTACTCATAAGAAAGTAGAAAAAACTGTTCTTGAGCAAATGTTTCAATTTTATTTTATATAAAAACAGAGGTAAAAGAAACTAAGTGTGACCATTATATTAAACCTTATAATAAAAATTTGTCACATTGCCAAACAGCTCATACACATTAAATGAAATAAAATTGTGTAAAGAGGGGATCAAATGGTAAGATAGAAAAAATCTATTTAGGTTTTAGAGACAAGGCTTTCAAGTAAAAGATATTTTTTTTATTTTAGTAAATCTTAATATTAATTTTTTTTTATATTATCACTGCATTTATTTAATATTTAAACAAAAATATTTAGAAGAGTAGATAAATCATCACAAGAAAAGTATTTGGTTGAAAAGATTGACATATTTGGTGAATAAAGCCAACACTTGAATAATGGCCTATACTTGACTTGCATTCATAACTGACTTACTAAACAATTACAATTTATGTGTTTTGCTCAAAGCATTGTTTTCACCCTTCATACCTCTCCGTTACTCTAGGTGTGGTATGATGAGGATGCAAGACTCGTCAGAGAAGACAAAAGGACACAAAACACCGATGATCCAGGAAAACCGAGTGATCCAGTCTCTGAAATTCATGATTTTAAAACTGGTAACGCTCTAAAATGTTTCATAATCTTCATTTAACTCTAAATATCTGAAACCATACTTCTGCAACTAAAAGTCTTTCTTAGCCGTTACCTGATGCAGGTGTGACAATACTTGTGCTTCTTTATAATTTTTAACATAAAGCCTTTTGAACTAATTATATCATCACCTACAAATTTTAATAAGGAGCTAAGTGCTGCTTCTCTGCAAAATGTGCAAGGCATATTGGGATGCATACATGTCATTGTTTATTGCTAACTTCAAAAAATAAAATTTAAACCTAAATGAGGATCTAACCATGATGAGTGCATTATTTTTTAAGAAATATGAGCACCAAGTTTGTGAAATATTGATATTTTGTGTGGTGTAAACTTTTTTAAGAGCAAATGTGCTCATCTAGATGAGAAAAAATATATAGTTGATTTAACTCTACCTATCTAACAAGGATTATTTCTCTCCTTTTTTTAACTACCAGGTGTTCGTTATGTAAAGCATAAACTAGGTGGATGTACAGTAAAACCTATAGATCTCACAGGATCCGATTCTCAGGAAGATATAAAGAGATTTCAGTACAATGGATCACTCGTTGTTGATATCAGAGATCCAAACAGCTTTTTTCGTTTCAATGACAATTATAAATATGTAGGCCAGGTAATAAATAGCTATTTATTATTTTATTCTTTTCATGTGCAACAACATGTAGTTTTAAAAAAAATGTATTGATTGAAGAACCTAGAAATGCTCCAGTGAGGAGCTTTAAGGAAAAGTTTTGACTTCTTGGGCATTTGGTCCAAAGATGAAATGGTTCTTACTTCATATTTATGCAAATAAAATTATTTAATTAAATTTCAAGCATTATTTACAGCATGTTCATTATTTCAAAGAAATATTGATTTGAAGCAGTTTTGTAATAAATTGATTGCATAGCTATAACCATAAAACTATAGGTTCTGATCAACTAGATGACCTTCTGGACATGCAACAAACTCCAGACTTTGAGCAGATATGCCTTTTTAAGTTTGGACCCTTGGCATGAACCCAGCGGTCATGCTGTCACTGTGCCCTTGCATGCATATATACATGTATATGTAAAAAATTGTCAAAGTTATCTTTACCGAATTTAATCAAAATTCATAAATTTACAAATGTGTTTATTTTTTTCTCATAGCGCACAGCTAGAGGGACCACTTGTGATGTTTTTAGTGCCATTATACCCAACTTTCCTATCGATTATAGTGTAGTGAATGCTACGTTTGAATATTACTTTTTGGCAGTAGGTACATTTTGTTATGTTGTTTAAGCTTTTTTGTGTTGGTTTTAATGACAAAATCTTTTCAACTTTTAAGTTTTATTTATTCATAACATGAAAATTGTTAACACAAATTGTGAAAATGTCAACACCATGAGTGTGTATTTAATCTAATCCTTGTGAGACTTTTCTCAGTGATTATGCTTCTATATACTACTTATCTTGCTGTTTTTTTAAATGATCCTTCCATTAAGAGAGTCTGTGTTATTGTTTGCCATACATAAATGATAAGATAACAATGTAAACAATATCCACTCACCAGGTAGGAAAGAAAATTCACTGATTTATTTATATTTACTAGTTGGTACACCTATGTAGTTACAGAAGCTTTTATTTATTTTTTTTTAAATCCTTTTTTTCTTTCTAATGTTTTAAATATTGTTTTGAAATTCAAAAGAGTCACTGCTGAGTTATAACCGCATGACTGGTTGAATACATATTATGAAATCATTTTCTTCCCTTGTCACTAAAAAGCAATCCTGGCATGATATTCCTTTGGATGGGGTAAAGGATGATGTTGAGAATTATCCAGTACAGCTTGTGATAACAGCCCCTTCGGTAATACAATCATTTTAATTTTCTAGTGGTGGCTTCCTTTTCATTATTAAATTATTAGCAAGCATAAAAGCACTTAAAAATTTAGACTTGTATTATTTTGTTCATTTTTTTAAAAATAGTTTTTAAAAAAATATTTTAATCTCAGTTTTGTACGGCAAAATATTTGTTGTTCCTCTCGGTTTTGTGTAGCAAAGAGGTGTGGTAACTGAACTTCAAAGTTCCTCAATAATATCTACCACCTTAAATGCACATATAGCTTAAACTGGGTCTTACCACGCCTGGTGCTACCACCTTACAAATAGAGCTCAAACTGAGCGTTCCCATACCTGGTGCTACCACCTTACATACACATGTAGCTCAAACTGGGCCTTAAAACCCCTGGTGCTACCACCTTACATACACATGTAGCTCAAACTGGGCCTTAAAACCCCTGGTGCTACCACCTTACATACACATGTAGCTCAAACTGGGCCTTAAAACCCCTGGTGCTACCACCTTACATACACATGTAGCTCAAACTGGGCCTTAAAACCCCTGGTGCTACCACCTTACATACACATGTAGCTCAAACTGGGCCTTAAAACCCCTGGTGCTACCACCTTACATACACATGTAGCTCAAACTTGGCCTTAACACCCCTGGTGCTACCACCTTACATACACATGTAGCTCAAACTTGGCCTTAAAACCCCTGGTGCAGACTGTACTGTCATGAAATCATTTTATAATGGTATTGGTTCTCCCCACATTTGTTTTTTTTTTTGGTTATCCCATACAACCGTACCACCTGGTTTCAGCCCTGCGTACATATCCTGGTAACCCAGAGTTCCAGCTAAAGGAGGGGTTTATTTTAGTTACATTTGTGACAGTAATGTAACTACTGTATATACAAAACTCCTTGTAGATGCACAACGTAAATACATTGGAACATGCTTTGATAGTAATGTTACAGTTTGGCTTGTTTTCTCTATGTTGCAAAATTAATCAGAAAATTGTTTTCACGCCAACAAACAGGCACTCAGATAATCAATAATACTCATTATTATCGCGATTTTTTTTTCCATTTTGATTTCACATTTCAAAATACAGAGGAGTGGATTGAAAGAGAGTTTATTAATGAAATGCTGGGAGGCAGTCTTTTTCTGGAAGTGTCTATAGCAATAATGCAATACTTTCTTCATTAATAGGTCAGCTACATCAAGAATACTTAAATTTAGTTTACTAAAAAAATGTTTCATTTTGCTCAAACATTTTGTCAATGGTTTCATTTTTTTAATATAATCCTTCACGTGTGCATTATTGAAGGCACACTTAAGATGTGGTTTTTTTATTCAGATTCCATTCACTCGCATCTACAACTTTTATGACTATGCCGAGACGTTCAGGTTGAATGAGGTCTTTGATGTGTCACAGTGCTTTCCTTACAGTGACAGGCTCAGTTTCAGGTTGACTTTTCCAGGTTAGTGGTTGGTTATGTGATATGGACAACAAATAATCTCCTCTGTGCTGGCAGAGCGACAGAGAGATAGAGATATAGATAAAAGCAGGTAGGCCTATATGACTTTTATAACTATCTGTATCTATTCTGGTTTGGACTGCAATAAAGCTTCTAAGTAGCTTAATAAGACTCAACAAAATGTGTGTAAATAAAACAGGGCCTCTCAAAGTGCAGCAAAATTTGAGTTTTGGAAAGACCGTAGAGAAATAAATGTACATATAAAATTTATTTTGCATTATAAAATTACTTGTTTCATCTTTATTTCAGCATCACCATTTTCTTTCGTACCTTAACTGTTTCAAAAAAAAAAAAATGTTAAGTTTCGTGGCTAAATATAATTGAATCCTTGTTTTTAATGTTTGACAGGTTACTACCAACCCACCTTAGAAGCAGTGTGGCAAACCAATGTGTACTTGGCCCTGGCAATAAATATGAAGGTCAATCCTCTTAGGATCAGTGGAGTCACTGTCCAGGGTCAAGATTTTAATGTCTATGTCAATGCCAAGTTGCTAGGAACTGCCAATGCAGGTAGCTTTTTTTTATACTGTCTTCTCCTACTTCGGATGACAATGACTGGATGTCAATGAGTAGGACTCATAAACTCAGATTGCGATTCAAGATCAGGTTATTGACGGACAATGCAGATATTGTGGTGCTTCCCAGTTGCCCGTTGCTAATTAGTTGTAAACGATTGAGAATAAAGATGCACAAAGTTGTGACCTCTGTCATTATGAACCAGCCCCCATTAACAAATGTTTGAAGGAATATGTTAATAACACTGCGCTGAACATTTATATTTAGCGCCAAGATTTGATGATGTTGGCTAACTTTATGAATTGTGCTTGTTAGCTTGTATCAACACAGTTAGCTTGTATCAACTCATTTAGCTTATATCAACACAGTTAGCTTGTATCAACACAGTTAGGTTGTAACAACACAGTGTTGTAAATGTCACAGCAGAAGCAGGACTATCTGGACCTTTTGTTATCCGTATTCATTTTCTTATAACCCAGCAATGCATGTCAGACCTAAAGAAGCATTCAGTAAGGGAAGGAATCATCTCAACAGCATTTTGAGTTAGATCAAAAACAGGCACATTACAAAAACCACACTCCAAAACTTTGTTGTTGAGGTTTAAAATTTCAAGAAAAAACTTTATTTTGTTTAAAATCTTTATGTTTTCTGTCTTACTTTATTAAGTGTATCATTGCTTATCCTTAAATTTTTATACAAAGTATAATTGGTCATATTTAGCTCAGATTATCACAGTTGATAGCAACTATTTTATTTCAGCCCAATTTGACAAACTGCCATCTGACTCCCATATATTTCTATACAAAGTATTATTGGTCACAATTCATCATCATGTCCCTAAGTCCTTGGACCGTTGGGGCGCCACATATAACATGTGAACTATCCTCCTCCATTCGTCTCTGTCTGCTCCACTACACACAGCATCGCCCAGTGTTAGTCATGTCCACTCTTTGATGTTATCCTCCCATCTTTTTCTTTGTCTTCCTCTTCTTCTCCCCCCTCTTGTGGTGCCCTGCAATATTTCTTTGGCAAGCCCTTGTTTCCTTGTTATGTGGCCGCACCATTGTAGTTTGCATTTTTTCACAGTCACCAGTAGGTCATTGTACTCCCCAATTGCCTGGTGAATGCTTTCTTTCACTGTATCATTGGAGATATGGTCCCTATAGCAGATGCCAAGAATGCTTCTGAAGCATCTCATCTCCATCGCCTTTATTTTCCTTTCAAGATCTGCTGTTAATGTCCAGGATTCGCAGGCATACAGGAAAATGGAGAGGACTAATGAGCGCATCAGCCTGATTTTGGTGTTGGAGGCTATATTTTTGTCATTCCATAGCTTCTTAAGCCTCTTTAGTGCTGTGGTAGTCTGCGCAATCCTGGACATCAGTTCGGACTTGGAGCCTTCTTCTGAGACTATTGCTTCTCGGTATTTGAAGCAGCTTATAGTCTCTAGTCTTTCCTCCCCGACCTTAATTTCAGTGGTGATGCCTGTGGTGTTATTTGTCAATGAATGAAATAACAAAACGAGGTTCCCACTTCTGGCGACACAAATGGATACTTCTTGAGTTATCTACTGTGCTCTGTTCTTTGTTATATTTTCATTTCTACTGTTGGCTGAGGAATGCTTTATGCCAAAACGACCTGGTTTTTAGTCCTGTTATCTTATTCAAGCTTCCACATACCTCGTTTTGCTATTTCTTTTATTTACTAAACTTGAAAGCAGTCCTTTCATTTATATGTTATTTGTCATCAGTTTTGTCTTTTCGGCACTAATTAGCATGCCGTAGGACGACGAGGTCTTGTCGAGACGCTTTACCAGGTTGACTAGCTCTTTTTCGTTCCCAGCCAATAAGTCTATGTCGTCCGCAAAGCGTAGGTTGGTGATTGTTCTGCCACCAATGCTGATTTTCCCTTCATGTGCTTCCAGAGCATCTGACATAATTCTCTCTAGGAAGATTTTGAACAGGATGGGGGAGAGCAGGCAGCCTTGTAGTACTCCAACCGTGGTCTTGAACTATTCTGCTATGTTGTTGTTGAGGAAGACTGCACAGTGGCCTTATCATAGAGGTTGCATATCATTCTGGTTAGGTTTGTGTTGATGTTGTAGTACTTCATGGTGGCCCATAAAGCAGCAAGCCAAACCCTGTCGAATGCTTTCTTGAAGTCCACAAAGACGTGGTATAGGTTTTGTTGGTGTTGAGCATATTTCTCACATAGTATTCAGAGGTTTAGAATCTGCTCAGTGGTGCCCCGTCCTTGTCTGAAGCCCGCCTGTCCTTCAGCAATTATTCTGTCGGCATATGGTTTTAGTCGGTTCAATATGACCTTCTGCAATATGGTCCCCATTAGCCCAGTCAATAACAACTATTTTATTTCAGCTCAATTTGAGAAACTGCCATCTGACTCCCATATATTTCTATACAAAGTATTATTGGTCACAATTAGCCCAGTCAATAACAACTATTTCACTTCAGCCCAGTTTGAGAAACTGCCAAATGACGCCTTAGAGCATATGGATGCCAAAGTTTTTAAAGGAGTCACCATGCCAGATCAGTGTGCCGACTTGTGTATCAACAACTCAGATTTTGTGTGTGAGGGATTTCAGCTCTGTACGGATGATGGATTTGCTTGCAGGTAAGAAAGCAGCTGTCATCAGTTGGAGAAATGCACCTAAGAAGCTATTCAAGATCATACATAAACACTTAAATGTAAGAATTCAAAATCTGTGAAAAAAAATAAAGCACATTTGATTTAACTCCAAAAATTGACATGAAGTTAAACATTTATTTTTTTAATTTTCTTTTGTCAGACTGCTACGTAGCCATGCTCCAAATTCTCCAGTTCTACCCAATGCAACGGCTTGTGTTGAATTTTCAAGTAGGTATTTTCTTATCCAAATTTCGCATCATAAATTGGTAAAATGATTGTTTTCAGAAAGGATGCTTCTTATTTTGAATGCTGATAACATCAAAGTTACCATTTAAGTTTCATAGTGCTTGTACTGAACACCCTTTTTATGGGATGCCAAGAAATGAATTAAGCTCAAATCACATCTATTACAATTTGTAAGGAAAGTCTTTTAATTTGGAAAATATGAATAAAATCTATCATTTGTCTTTATAAGTTTGCTTGTATCATTCATGGATGTTAAAGAATCACTTCGCAAACACAACGCCTGAATGATTTTTGGAACTTCTGTTGCTCATTGTGTGTCGTGATTTGCTTTGATGCGCCCATAATTATGTTTCCCTTTTTTAAATTTTACAATATATTCGTTTTGTAATAGTTTCTTTTCCACATTTGGTTTATAAATTATTATATCATTTTTTCAGTTCAGTTCTTTTTGTTTGGATTTTTTTTTGAACATGCATCAGAGATTTTTTGCTGGTGCTGCATTATTTCAAATCATTTGAAAGCATAATGTTCACTGTGAGAATTGATTAAAATGTTCCTCAAAAAAAAAATTTTTTTAAAATTATAATACATATCACACACTGCCACTTGCAGGAACAGTCAAAGGTCCAGTGCAGCAAGAGACACACATCAGAGATGCTTACGCCAACCTGCAAACAGCTGTCACTTCAGGGTTGTTGCAAGTAGAAATTCAAAATAAAGCCACAGATGTAAGTTATGTTGTTGGTTCGATCTCTTAAACATACATACATCTATTCCCCTTTGACATAGGTTTTGGCTTAAATACAAATATGCCAGGTTTGTGGTTATTATACCATTTTTATACCTCTCAGTGTATATCTCAGCAAGTCATACATAAATTATGATAAATATATACATTTTACTGTGTCTACCCAAGGGCTGACCTTTTAAGTGATGCACAGCCATGTGCTGAAATCTGTCCATACATCTCTATTTTTATGGCATCCATTTAACTTTTAAAAAATTGTATAATTGTTTTTAATGTGTACTAAATAATTATAAATCACTTTGAACTCTTCACTTTTCTTTTGTTTATAGATGTCTCATTTTATCATTGCAAAGTAATCATCATGTCCATCATTATATTCTGTTTACTTTCTACTCTTCAAGTCTATAGTTCTCTTCTCTGCTATAAATGTCCAAGTGCTGTCAGGTAATTTGTAAAGAAAATAAGTTTAAAAATTATTAGCAATCAATTATGTAAATACTTTAAGACACTAAACCTAGGTTGATTAAATTAACATTTTTAGCTAATTTTTCAATTAATATTCTTATTAAACTATTTTTAAAGGGTGGTAAAAACCACAGTTATATTTTTGCACAAACCAATTATTAAGCTTTTAAACTGTTTCAGTTAGTATTATTTCAAGTGCATTAATTTTTTTCACTGCAAAAATTGAATTTGGCTCGGTTTTTCAATAAAACAGTGACTTTGTTGTTTTGACTTATATACATCTCAAAAGGAAATACATCCAGTGTAATGAATCAAATGCATATCCACATAAATCAAATTTAATAAATCAAATTTATCCACATAAACATCATACAATCACACTCCAGCCATCTAAATTTTCATCCTCCTGCCAACTCAAATACAAAAAACTCAACAGTCCTACAAGGTTAATCTTCTGTTCTCTCATGACCCAATTGGTCAGTTTCTCAAGCCAATTGCCACCACACTCCAATCTAGCACAGGTTCTGACTGGTGTTCACCTTAGTAATCTCATATCAGTAACTTAATATCACATTCCAGTCTCAATATCTGTTATAACTTTCAAATTCTTCAATTCTAATTGTCATTAGGTCAAGCTTTGAAAGCCAAGACGTTGCCTTTAATCCCCACACAGTTTTCCTACAAGCTTGAAACAGTTACACCAGCAGAAGTTAAGGTTGTTGAAACATTTGTAAGTACTAATATTGGGCACATTTCTTAACTTCTGGGCAATGTAGAACTATAGACAATTTACTCAGTCAGTTAGAATGATATAGACATTTTACCTTGTCTTGTCAAACTAAATTGACATTTAACTCAATCAGTTAGAACTATAGACATTTAACTCAGTCATGTAGAACTATAGACATTTTACTCAGTCATGTCTAACTATATAGACATTTTACTCAGTCAGTTACAACTATAGACATTTTACTCAGTCATATGGAAGTATAGACATTTTACTCATTCATGTAGAATAATATTGACATTTAACTCAGTCAGTTAGAACTATAGACATTTTACTCAGTTACTTAGAAAAATATAGACATTTTACTCAGTCATGTAGAACTATATTAACATGTTACTCGGTTAAATTCCTTAACGTCTGGGCAATGTAGAACTATATTGAAATTTTACTCAGTTACTTAGAAAAATAAACATTTTACTCAGTCATATAGAACTATATTGACATGTTACTCAGTCAAATTTCTCAATTTCCAGACAATGTAGAACTATAGACATTAAGTACAAATTTAATCAAAACATATTTTAATTGTTCGGATCAATAAAAGAATCATTTCTTATCTTATGTAATATCATTTGCATAATTAAAAGAACAAAATGAATGAAATATTGGGGAAACTAAAACTGATTTTTCCATGTCCCAACTATTAGGTCTGGTATGACAGTCTTATGAACCTTGTGCGTTATGATACCAGGGACCCAGACAATGATGATCCCTTCACAACAACATACATCCATGATTTCAGTAATGGTGAGTGTGGAAATGGGTTGTGGGAGTTTCAATGTTGTGATAAGTCTGATGAGGGTGCATCACTTGTGATTGGAAGGAATTAGCTCTTTAATAAATATTAATTTGCCATTTTAATTCTTGGATACAGAGATAAATAAAAACTATTTTAAGGACATCAAAAGAAAATATTCTTTATTAGTCTTAAGGTTTAGCAGTTTAAAACCAAGGCAGGAGAGTTAAAATATTACAGCAGGCTTAAAACCTTACTTAAAGATTGTTTTTAAAAAAAATAAGTTAATTTCTCTTGGTAATTAGTGGGAGAGGCTGCAATCAGGTTAGGTTTGTGAACAACTGATCCAGACTTATGGAACCTTGACATCACATGGCATGAATGTCATGTTCTCATTCACTTCTTAAACCTTTTTTTTCCACCCTCACCCCCTTTTTCTTTTTATGACCAATTGCAATGGACTCACTTTTCTTCTCCTCCATCCCATTTTGCCTGTATTTAATCTCTCACTTATGTTCTGTCACATTCCTCTTGTTGTCCTGTCTTCTGGGATGCTACATTGCAGCTTAGTGTTATTTTTATTTTATTTTGTTTTTACTGTTGTTTATTTTCTGAAGAAGGCTTCTTGGCGGCAAGTTCCTTGTTTTGTTTTTTTTCTTGTTATCCTGTACTTAGTTTTGCTCGTTTCCTTTTAATTTCTATTGACAAAATGATATTGCTAATGTTAATAATGTCGCTGTAATAACATTTCTCAAACTTGACTAGTCTACTTGACTTGATATTTCAGGTGTTGCATATCAGATAGACCAGACAACAAAGCACTGCACTATCTCCTCTATTCAGTCTGGTGGTTTTGATGTAGTAACTGGGAAACCCACAGCTGATGGGAGCGTCATTGTTTCTATGAAATCTCCTCAAAGTATATTTTACTTAGACAGCTCTTATGTCTATGTTGGGGAGGTAAGGCTGACTAAAAATATTTTTTTGGTAACTTAGAATTATAGTTAATCTACTATAATTTAGACCAAAATTGTGTTTATTCTTAAAAGAAATCTTAACGAGTAGAGGTAAACCTGAAGAAAGACTATACAAAAAAAAAGCCATCAACAGCAAAGAAACACAGAGATATAAACTTTTTAAGAATTGCTTTTGTAGTAATATTTGTTGGGCAGTTAAAAACTATATTTTATAAGTATGATGTTTATGACTTTAAATTCCCATTCTAATACAAACATATCAATGCTAATATTTATTGTATTTGTATCCTATGATAGCCCAAAACAAATTGAAAGTACTTTTGAAATGTCTGCTTTATTTTTTCTTTCATCATTTGTAACTGGTCTAGTGTAAATCTTAACAAAATCTTATTCTAGTTTGAAAAAAAAATTGTTTTTAAATATTGCTGTCTGGCAAAAAAAGAAATGTATTTTTGTTCAGAGCTTTAAATCACATAAAGCGATTTAACTTAAAAAGAAATTCTCCTTTTTTTTTCCCCACAGAGAACAGTCAGAGGTATCATGTGTGATGTATTTGAATCCCAGAGACAAGATTTTCAGCAGCTAGCCTACAACTTAACTCAGAACAGTGTTTTTAAATACTACTTTCAGTCAGTAAGCAGACTTTCTTTTTTTCTGCATATAAAGTTTCATGCACAAAAAATCTAATAACAACACTGATTTAATAAGTTGTGTACTTCTATGTTTACACAACCTTGTCCATTTAATTGATATCATTATTGCTTTAATCTTTCTGTTGCTCTAACAAGAACGCATTTTTTGATCATATAATCTGATATCCTTTTTTTATATGATTAACCGTCATAATTAATGATATGATGTTGAAATTGTTAAACTAAAAGTGAATGTAATTCATTAACTGCTTTTCTTACCTGAAAGTTCATTTAAACGTTCCCAGTAATGAATTATTGATGTCTAACATGGTCTAACTTATGAATTGACGCCTGTGACTTTGTTTCAGCTGCTGCCAGAATGCAAACTCAAACATTTCTATTCAAAGACTTTGTATAAAAAAATGATAGCTTTATAATATATCCACCCCTTCATTAGCATTGATTTTTCTCCTCAAGGCTGATTGGGACTATGTATCCCCCGTTGGCTTGGACATCACTCGCAGTCAACCTGTCATGCTGGAGATAGAAGATATAACTGTGAGTTTTTGCTTGTAATGGTTTAATTTGACAGTGTGCCCAAAATTTATCAGATTTAAATTCAACACTTTTATGGCTTTTATTTGAGTCATTCCAGTTTATGCTCGGCAATTTAGTGGTATCGTTTAATGCCTCGTTATCTGCATTGCAGCATCTCAAATGAGAAACATTTTTTATTTGATTGTGCTCTGGGAATCTCTTCTCCACACCCCTTTTTTTATATCAGCAAATAAAACCGACAGGTAACATGTTTTAGTTTTATATTGTTCTAGATTAAAAATGTCTTGGTAAGAATATTTATCCAAGTGCTGAAATTGAATAAGTATAATGTAATCAAAACTCGTTTTTATCTATTTGGATCAATAAAATCATTTGATATTGATTTATCTTTTTCTCCTTATTTTGGTACTTGTGCATTAAATTGAATTTCCTTCTCTTAACTCTGTGCCTTGTGGTTACAAATGCTAGTGACAATTTCCCACATCACTGTTATTTTTCTGCTTCAAAACTAAATGGCAACTTTACATCATTCATTTCCATTTTTTAATCATTGAATATTCCTTTCAATCCTCTACATTCAGACAAACGCCTACATGACAATAAACTTCTATGACTTTGTTGATGAGCACTACACAGCAAACTACTTTGACACATCATCTTGTTATGAGCCTGAACAAAGACACAGCTTCATGATAATATTTAAGGACCGTAAGTACATGTGGTTTTTTTATAGTGTCAACACAGTTGTGGGTCAAAACAATCCTCTATAGATGTAATAACATTTTCTACATGTGGCAGAACATTGATTTGATTTATTTCAAGTAATGATTATTCCAAACATGAAACATTTTATATTATTTCTTATTGATGGCTTCTTCGGCAGACAAACTATACAATAATAGATAACAATAACATAGAGCACTTTCTGTTCTGAACATTGAGCCGCATTGACTTTATTGAGATCTTTGCACACGTAAGATTTGTTAGTAATTTATTGTTTTGTTTATTGTATTGCCTGCTGAAGAAGACATCTAGCCAAGACATCCATTTAATTGTCTCGTCTTTTCTTTCCAAGCCTAAACATATCTTGTTCCACAATTTATTTACTTTACATGACTTGAACACAGTCCCTTATATATTATCTATTATTTATAAACACTGTAACCATGAAACAACCGACAAAATATATCTGCTTTGGGTGATTTGCTAGAAGAGAGGGGTGACATGGACTAAAATGAAATTATGTCACAGCTGTTTGTGAAAAATTTCAAAAATCCACCAAATTTATTCAATGTTCTCATCTTTTTACTGAATGCATTTGAACAGAACCCTACCACCCCATTTTGGACACGGCATCCAACAGCTTCGTAAACTCTGCCCTGCTAGCACTTGGAGGGATGACATTTGCTTCCCCGATGAAGTTTCAAAAAGCTCGTTTAACCTACGATGACAGCAATATTTATCTCATGGTCACAGCCCTTGGCAAAGTCCCGCCTTTCGGTCAGCAATCATTATTTTCTTTTTTTTTTTAGTTATTTGCTATGCTTTTTACACAAGTGAGATGAAAAATTAAACAGCAGACTTAACAGTAAATGGCTAAAATTCATGTTGAAATATTTTTTAAATTTTAACTCTGTTCCTGGTTCAGGGGAGCTGCACAAAAGAATTGTTAATAGATGTGAATAAAATCAAATAATTGATGAACATTATCATGTGTAATTATTATGCCATAGTTTACATTGATCAACTCTCTTTACCCCTATTTACGTCCTTAGCACTGTTCACACCAGTGATGAATGTTGCCCACAATACGTCAGCGCCTCAGGTCTACGCGGACACACCTCAGGACTGTGCGGCCACTTGCATGTCGACCACCAGTTTTATTTGTAACAGTTTTGACTGGTGTCTTGATCCCATCTCCTCCCAGTGCCTCGTGGGACAACATCATAAGGAAAGTGAGGGCGATCCGATTTCTTCAAAGTCTGACAAGTCGTGCACACATTATTCACGTACGTAAACATACATGCTTTTTTTAAATTTCAAAATAAATGTTTTTCTTTGCCACACAAAGAACATGTGGTCTGACAAGTTGCCTGACATGTGGTCTGACATGTGGTCTGACAAGTTGCCTGACATGTTGCCTGACAAGTTGTCTGACATGTGGTCTGACAAGTTGCCTGACATGTGGTCTGACAAGTTGCCTGACATGTTGCCTGACAAGTTGTCTGACATGTGGTCTGACAAGTTGCCTGACATGTTGTCTGACAAGTTGCCTGACATGTGGTCTGACAAGTTGCCTGATATGTGGTCTGACAAGTTGCCTGACATGTTGTATGACATGTTGTCTGACATGTGGTCTGACAAGTTGCCTGACATGTTGTCTGACATGTGGTCTGACAAGTTGCCTGACATGTTGTCTGACATGTGGTCTGACAAGTTGCCTGACATGTTGTCTGACATGTTGTCTGACATGTTGTCTGACATGTGGTCTGACAAGTTGCCTGACATGTTGTCTGACATGTGGTCTGACAAGTTGCCTGACATGTTGTCTGACATGTGGTCTGACAAGTTGCCTGACATGTTGTCTGACATGTGGTCTGACAAGTTGCCTGACATGTGGTCTGACAAGTTGCCTGACATGTGGTCTGACAAGTTGCCTGACATGTGGTCTGACAAGTTGCCTGACATGTGGTCTGACAAGTTGCCTGATATGTGGTCTGACAAGTTGCCTGACATGTGGTCTGACAAGTTGCCTGATATGTTGTCTGACATATTGTCTGGTCATTGAAAGATGGCTTGCTTCAGTTATTGTTTCGCTCCATCAGCAAAGTAGGTGGGAAAAGGGGAATGAAGGATAAGAATTTAATGGAAATGATGTAAGGGGAGAAGATTCAAGAAAAAAAAGAGTATGATATGTATGGTGAAATGTTTGTGAATGTGCATTGGGAGGAGCATTGTATTTTTGGGGAAGGAAATACGCGAAACAAAGTATGGGAAAACCTGAAAAAGGTACGCAACAAAACAATGAACATATCTGCAAGAAGCAAATAAACAAAAGTTAAAGCAATATAAAAATAAACACTTTGCTGCAGTGTAGTATCTGAGAGAAGAGCAAGAGGAATGTGACTGTGGGAGAAACAGAGGAACTCAGTAAATAATTGATTACTAGGCTGTACAGTGGCAAAATTTGCTTTCTTTAGTGAAATAAGCTCATGCTCAGAAAAGTATTACAACCAGGGCTGTTTCTTTGTGGGTTCAAACATTTATGTGGAGTTGTAGTAATAAACAAATATTTTATGCTTATTTTATAAGCTCCAGTGGCTTAAAAGGTATGTGTGTTTTAGAGCATATTACACTGAAAATATGCTCTTTTTTTTTTTTAAGGTTCTGAAAATGTAACCCTGCCTATGGTTGATGTGAATACTATGTACAAGATCATTACAGACAATGTCTACGACAACCAGCTCCAGATCACCATTGATCTACCAGGGGTAAGGGATTTTCTGTTCTCTGGGTGTATGGGAAGATCTGTTCTCATTCTCTCAACGATTTCTAGTTTCATTTTGGATTTGGTTCCGCTTCACTTTGACTTTTATGCTCTTCTTTTTCTTTCCTTTCTAAAAAGAACCTTTAAAATAATTTCAGGTTGTATAAGGTTGATAATTTTTCACCCATCAGAGTATAATTCAAAGTCTGTCTCTATTAGTTGATGCTGTTTTTTTTAGTAAATAAGTGTAATTTTTGCCTGACCTCACCTCAGTGGGTGATGCAAAACATGAAAAAAATTAAGTGGAAACCGTTTCAATGCAAGTTTGCTCTCTGCAATATTTATTATCTGGGAAAACGTACACTATAAAATAATTTTATAATATCTTTGATATCTGGTGAGATGTATGCTGTAGTTTAAAACTGAAATTGTGCATATGCCTTTTAGATAGAAGGTAACGTATCCAGCACCACAGTGAACAATTAAGTTCAACCGTATGAATAAATATGTTAAAAACTCAGCTGCAAACATTATCATTGAAATTACTTATTTTATTCATTAAACAGAATGTTCGTAACAAAATAATTCAAAGTTAATACGTATCACATTTATGTTGGGAAAGAATTCTTCAGCAATTATCAAAATAGAACAACAAAAACATTATGTATAATTAACATACAAATGAGTATTAAATAATAACTGTTACCAGATAAGAATATGTTGATCCACATATTATAAAATATAACAGTAATACTGTTGGTCATCATTATTTATTAGAGTTACGTTTATTATGACAAGTAAACTAGATGACTTACCGACAACAGCAAAGAATAGGCATTGGAAAGTTGACAGCAGTGAGCAATGACATATGTCAACAAATTATCACAGGAGATGTCATTGTCAATTATCAAAGTATTTTTGATTCAATGATTTAAATTTTATTTTAAAAAATAGAATTCTTAAAATGAAATTTAAATACATATTTATAGTCACATAAAAACACATTTTAATGTACAGGTAAGAAGTTTTATTAACATTTTAAAATAAAGTTTTCACACATTATTTGGCCTACACAGCTCTGTATATACTGGCATTATACCCAGGCCCTGTGGCTTAAATGACCTGGAAATTATTGCAATTGCCCCAAATGTCAGACTTAATTGATCTTATTCATCATTAAGAATGTATGTAGAAAATTCTGTAGGATTTTGTACTCCAGAAGACTGGTGTCCCAACTTTACTAAATGAACTACAGAAGATTGATGTCCTAACTAAATTAAAACCTATGATTTACACCATTATCTCACCATAGAGAAATAAAATGGTGGTTCATAATAATAATAATAATAAGACGTCTTATATAGCACGGTACCCCAGCCTAGGGCTGGGCTCACTGCGCTGTACCTACATAAAAATTTTATCAAAAGAGACATAGTCATGACATTTAATTAAAATACATTTATGAAATAAAGAACAGCAATGTATATTTACCCACCCCACCACATAACATAGCAATGGAGACTTTACTAAATTATCAGTTTATTCCTGGTGCAGTTTTATCCATTTATCAACCACCATCTGATCTCTCATACATTATGTTACATATTTGTCAACATCAACATGGCTTTCATTTAAATGCATTTTTTTTTTAAATTGGGTTTTTTTTTTAACGCAGACTGGTACCATTTGTTGTAACGTAAAACCACTTCTTTGTATGCAATATTCTTCAAGTCTTGCAAATACCTTGCTTAGGATTCCCCTGTCTCAAATCTCCACAAGTTGTAAATGTCACTCACGCAATGCCAGTGTGCAGCAGCGAGGATGACATAAATGAATGCCCAAATAGTATCTTTTGTTTCGTTCAGTTCACCAGTTCTCCTAAAGATTTCCAACTTTTCATAGTCGACACAAAAGGTTTAAATTTTTGGGACTTTTTGGGACCTAAGATTGCCGCTTTAGTCGCAGCCAGCAGCAGCTCCTCCACGTTCTCACCCGTGAGCGCCGAAGTCTCAAAATAAGCCGCGGCACCAATTCTGCCTGCGATCAGCGCGCCTTCGCTGTGTTTTACAGGGGCGCTCACCTTGTAGACAGACTTTGAAAAGTCTCTGAACTCTGACACGGGTCTTTGGGGTTTTGGCTTGAGGTTAATTTTAGAAGGGTCGTCATCATCTGGACATTCGTGGGCATGGGCGGAGGCTTTGTTTGCGGAAAGCTCGGCATCTCGCAAATCTTTTTTGTTGCCCACTAGAATTACGGGGGCGTTCCCGCAGAAGTAACGAATTTCCGGGGCCCAGTTAGACATGACATTTAACAGTGTGTCAGCATCGGCCAGGGAGAAACAGATTAGGGCAATATCTACGTCGTTGTAAGAGAAAGGCCTCAGGCGATCATAATCTTCCTGCCCTGAAGATATAAGAAAATAGAATTATTTATGTGTGGGTCTGTATGTCTTAAAATAGGTTAGTTTATCTTCCCCCCCCCCCATTTTAAACCAGTAAAACCAACATACTGTTCAACCAAAATGATCTTTGTCTAGATTAGTGGGTCGCCCATGTCTAGATAGTGTGTCCCCCATTTCTAGATAGTGTGTCGCCCATGTGAAAAGTTTGGAAAGCACTGTATTAGAATGTTGTTCTGGATGTAGGCCTACTAAACATAAGTACTTGGAGGAGCTGGTTGGTGGACAACGGGCAGTGGCCAACCTTTTTGCTAACCGTGTCACATAGAAATTATTTATTTTTGGGCAGGCCGCGGGATAATTATTTATGCACGGCATATACTGTATGTCATTAAAGACGGTTTGCGAAAATGTATTCTGATTTCAGTAGGCAAATAAACAATTGAATTATTGTTAAATTTTATGTGATTATTATTAGGCCTTACAGTTTGTCAGTGTCACGTGGTGATGATACATTTTCAAAGTCTTTTACAAATAATCTTTCACAATTTTTGACATTTCTTAAAAACAGGTTCCCCACGGCCGCACTTTGCCCACCCCTGTTATATACTCAATATTATTAATTTTTTTTTTACTGACACAATGTTCCTAAGGACAAAAGATCTTACCTGCAGTATCAAATATAACAAGCTCCACGGTCTCACTGCCCGTGTTTACGTCCAGAAGTTGATTTTCAAACACGGTCGGGACGTACCCGATGTCCACGTAGTCGCCAGTGGACATTCTGGTCACCAGGGAGGTCTTACCGCAGGCGCCGTCCCCAACTATCACCAGCTTTCTTCGAGGTTTTCCTTGAACCTTTTCTTGGCTGGCTGCGAGAAACAAGAAAAAATGTCCATTTCTAAATAGCTGCACCTCGTAATGGTCATTTGTTGAGCTAATACTTCGCCAAAAAATCTCTCTCTCTCTCTCTCTCTCTCTCTCTCTCTCTCTCTCTCTCTCTCTCTCTCCCACTCTCTTGGCTGCGAGAAACAATAAAAAATGTCCATTTCTCAATAGCTGCACCTCGTACTAGTCATTTGTTGAGCTAATACTTCGCCAAAAAATCTCTCTCTCTCTCTCTCTCTCTCTCTCTCTCTCTCTCTCTCTCTCTCTCTCTCACACTCTCTCTCACCACAAACACTCCCCCCACCCCCTACCCCTTTTTTTTTCTTTCAATGATGTATGCTAATTGAGCACACTTATCTCTTTTTTAATTATATCGGCAACTACTAGTTGGCCTAAAACGGAAGTAGCCTCATCAGAATGAGCCAATCTCTTTGGCAGATTAAAGGTTTAAAACATACATTAGTAGAACGTGTTCATAGGACATCGACTAATATAGTTTAGGCCTATTTAATTTTTATTTTATTGACTTTTATGCTCTTAAACGTTGTTCTAATATTTTTAAATGACCCTTCAAGAAACAAAAAACAAACCAAAAAAAATTGTTTTTTTAAATTAAAAATAACTTGATTACTTTAATAACGTTATGGATGAAAATGAAGTCTAATAAATCTTAATAAATAAATTGGCTGGGCGGGGGCGTGCTTTATAGTAGGCATATCCATATTAATAAATAAAGCTTAGCTTAATTTTGCATATTTTCAATTATATTCAATATATTGTTTAAAATATTGACCGCTTGCTGGCTTGCTTAAAAGTTTTATTTTTACGCGACAGAAATAGTTCACGTTTAATTTAAACGCTTACCTTGTCTTGTAAAACAAGAAATAAACTTTTTCATTTTGATAACTGGTTTGCCAAACATAATATAAAGTACTTGTAGTACTTGTGAAACTTTTTCAGTTAATGTAAGTTAAATCTCTCTGCGTTATCTCTCGCTGTCCCTGTCTTATCGTTAAATGTGGTTTCCCCAAGGATTCACTTATAAATAGTTTTACAATGGTGATAAAAATATCCATAGAATATGATTGGCTAAGCCCAAAAGGTTAAAAATAGATACCGCCATTGCTCTATTTATAAAATTTGATCCCGTAGGCCTTAGCTGCTGAAACGTAATTCAAACGTGTTTTTACTTTTGAAAGAAAAGGGGGGGGGGCGACTATTTTTTTTTAGGCATTTTTTTTTTTATTTTGGAAAAAATATTTTTTTAACACTTATTCAATTGCTGGTTGATTTGACCCACCCTCTTTTGATTAAACTTTTTTTTGAAATGGTAATTAAAATGATCTCCCCTTTCTTAAAAAAGGTTAAAAATAGATACCGCCATTGCTCTATTTATAAAATTTGATCCCTTAGGCCTTAGCTGCTGAAACGTAATTCAAACTTTTTTTTACTTTTTAAAGAAAAGGGGGGGGGGCGACTATTTTTTTTTAGGCATTTTTTTTTTTATTTTGGAAAAAATATTTTGTTAACACTTAATCAATTGCTGGTTGATTTGACCCACCCTCTTTTGATTAAACGTTCTTTTGAAATGGTAATTAAAATGATCTCCCCTTTCTTAAGTGTCTCCCTGATTGATACCTAATGTTGTTTTTTTTCAAATAATATTTGCTATTTTTTAATATTTGACACTTTCATTATTTTTATAGAAGAATATAGGCATTTATTAAAAATGTCTGTCTTCAGTGGGCTGAAGGGGCGTACTACCTATCTTATGAAATAATAAATAAGTGAGGTTAAGGTAAAATCCACAGTGAAAGTATAATTGCTCTTTTTCAATTGAACATCAATTCAGTAGGCTACAGTGCAAATAACAATCCAGTTACAATGTATGACATTAATTAAGTTATAGAACTTAAGCTAATTGTATATTTCTCACCTTGATTATTTTTTTTCCAAATCTTTGATCCTGCAAATTCTAATATGTAAATTCAAAACATGCACCTACTGAACATTTTTTATGCAAAAAACTATAGCGTATAAGTTTAAGTATAAGGGTTGTAGTAATAAAAAAATAACTGAATTGATGAAAAAGATTTTTAAAAACACCACCAAGATATGTTAAAAAAATTTCGTAGCCTAATTTTAAAAAGTCCCACATATAAAATGTCAGTTAAATATGTTGCTTTACAGAATAGTATGATAAGTGGAAACAAGAAATAATTAATCTTTAATTTTTGCCTAACAGAACCTTTCTAGGACCTATGTTGCCACAGACATAAGAGATGATTTATTTTCACCCAATTCACCAGATAATTCTGCAGGTATCTATGTGGCCCTTCATATTTAAATAAACAAAAATGCATCAACAAGGTTGTTTTTGTTAAATTTTTGCAGACTTGTATTATTTATAACGTGTGGAGCTTACATGTACATTTTTGTTGAACATAATTATTAATAGAACAATCCTGATTAAGAAATTTTTTTTGAAATGTTCTTTTTTTTATCATTTTGTTCCATGCTAGAAAAAGAAAGAAAACAAATTTTGATGTCAAAATTTAACAATTCAAGTTTTTTTTATTTTCAAAAAATAAATATGCACTAGCTTTTAAAATTGAAATCTGCCTCAATTTTATTAGCCTAATTTGTGTAATAGATAAAAAGTTAATTGTATTTCTAAGATTCCACTCTGGACTCCTTTAAGAAATTTATACTCATGCATTCCTATCTTGGTAGAGTATGTTTAATAATTTTGTATACAGCAATTTAATTAAATTTGATCAACTTTAAGCCGCAGCTTTTCTTGTACTTGGCCCAAACATATCCAGGGGACATAATTTTTGGCACATTTGAGGTTTGTTAGGATATAATACTATCTACTAGGCACTTTGTAGGCTGATGAACTTGATTCTCAACAACAAGATTATGTAGTAAAATTTAGAAGTTTAATAATAATAATGAATTCTTTTTTTTCATTTTAAAAAAAAGTTCTACCTTATACCCTGGTATATAGAAATATATTATTCTTTAATGTGTGATTCCAATCTATAAAAGGAGCCATCATAAGAAAGTTTGTCCTGACACCAAGAAATCAGCTGCTTGACCCACTAGCTAATGTCACCCACAGTATGGTTAGTGTCACTGACTGTGCCGTGCTATGTCTACAGGTAAATGTATTAAATACTATATGTTTTATGTCTGGTAAGCGCCTCAGTATCCACCTGGCTAATATGACATGTTCATTTGTCAGTTGGGTTATGCATTATTATTATTATGTATGTAGTTTTTATATTGTTGCGTCTGTTTTTAAATTTGGTAAATTTTATATTGTTTTTATTTCTCTTTTTAATATGGTTGACTTTGTAAAGCTTGTAAAGCGCTTCGAGCTTTTGGGGATGAAGCGTGTTTTTCAAATAAACTTTATTATTATTATTATTTATTATTAGTGGTCTTATATAGGGCGGTACCCTGGCCTAGGGCTGGGCTCACCGCACTGCACACAAAAATATTAGCAAACATATCATGAAATTAAAAAAATAACATACATTTATTTAATTAAAAACCAGCTGTATAAAAACAAGTGTATATTCACCCCACCCACTCCAGAACTTTTTAAACTTTTTACATGTGAAGCTATGGATGGCACCCAGCAGCATCGTTTATTGGTCAGAGAGGGAAATCAGTCGGGATTGTAGAGTTTGAAGAGATGTGTTTTGAGTGCAGTTTTGAAGGCCTCTATGGTCGGTATATTGAGGATGTGTAGTGGGAGAGAATTCCATTGTTTATGGGCACAGAAAGAGAAAGATCGTTCACTAAATGTTTTAGTGCATGTCTTGGGAACCGAAATAATATGAGTGTCTGCTTAGCAGTGAAGCAGTGGAAAGGGTGAATAGATGGAAAGAAGTTCGGTTAGGTAGGAACGGCAGGAATCCGAGAAAAAGTTTTGACAGAGAACAGATAGCTTGTAATCAATGCATGCCTGAATAGGGAGCCAATGAAGTGAGTGTAGTGGAGTGACGTGATCACGTCTTTTTGCATACATTTTGACATATTTATAGGCATAATAAACCTGTGTGTGACACCTTTCAATTTGTCCTCACATATTTCAACTGTATGTAAAAACTTAATCTTAATCTTTGAATAAGCATTTCCTAGACGAATACAGTTTGATGAAAATATTTGTCAATTCATGCTCTCTATGCTTAATAGATTTTAAAAAACTGAAATGAACATTTTACTATGACTGTGTTGTTCTTACAGTAACAAAACAACAAAGCCAAAGTGCTTAAGATTGTCTCCCTTAGCTTTGAACAGATGGAACATGCAGAACTATATTTCATTTAAACATTAGTTATAATTGTGTTGTTCTTACAGTAACAAAAAAATAAAGCTAAAGTGCTTATGATTCTCTTCCTTAGTTTTAGCAGATGGAACATGTAAGACTATATTTAATTTAAAATATTAGATATAAGTGCGGGCACCAAGTGATTACTAAAAGTTTCTCATTTGTATATTTATGGGTTTTCAGTAGGCAAAGAGAAAAGATAGCCATGTAGACTCAAAAATATATAATTCATAATTAAATATCTTTTGTAAATATTATTTTTAAAATCTGAATTGTTAGTTATTTTTTGTTTTCAAGGAGAAATATATTGCTCTAAAATAAGAATACATTTATTTTTTCAGGAGAACACATTTACCTGCCAGTCTTTTGACTACAAATTTACCACAGGACGGTGCAGACTTTCCACGATTCATCCAGATGTGCTAGTCAATGGCCAACAACCCATAAATACTTCTGTGGACACTAATGTTTATGCAAGTATGTTGTGTTGCAATGAGATCTGTAGAAATGTGCCATCCATATATTGCATTAAAAAAACAAAATCAAATTTTCATACCCTTCCTAATCTCCCGAATTTTTGACATCATATTTACAAATTATAATTTTCAAACACCCCCACACCCCCACCCTTTTTTTTTGTTTTCTTTTTTTTTTCATACATACAAATAACAATTTATGATATCCTAATTTTAACTTCACAATAAAAGTGGACTATTCTGGTTACCGGGCATAATAAAATACTTACAGCAGAACTTTTCAAAATTTTAACTTGAGATTGTACAAAATATGACTCCCTTCCAAATATAATTTAATGTTATAGTAATTTTAATATAGAACTTTTTAAACAATTAGCATTGATTGCAAAGGCACTATTTTTAATTTTAAATCATCAAGAATCCTTAGAAGCAGCACAAAAAAGAAAGATTCAGAATTTTTATGATTCGACCATAAAAGTCATTATAAAAGTTTAAGGGTTTCATTTGATTTGGTCGTCAAAATAACAATGTTATTTGTTTTCATTTTTTTTCTCAATATCCTTCAACAAAGTTGATTTTATTTATTTTTCTTTTTTGATCACATTGCTGATAGTGATATATCATTACTTTTTAATCTCAGGAATGTATACAGATGAATACACCAAGTACCAGACCACAGTGTTCACAGATACAGCTGACAAAGTCATACCCAACATTAACAGTGATGAGGTGTGTGCAAGAACCTGCACTGAGAACTCTGACTTTCGCTGCGAGTCTTTTGACTCCTGCACTGACGGGAGCTGTAACTTGAGGAAGCTGCACAGGTTTGATGTGTCCCCGCTAAACGTTCCACAGAGTGTCACCTGCAACCATTATTCCCGTAAGTGCTGAATTAAAACACGCTATAACATAGGTACGTGTATGAAAGAGGCAATATACTCATAGAAAACCATGCAGGGGTCACATCAAAAACCATGAAGGGGTCACATCAAAAACCATGCAGGGGTCACATCAAAAACCATGCAGGGGTCACATCAAAAACCATGCAGGGGTCACATCAAAAACCATGCAGGGGTCACATCAAAAACCATGCAATTTAACAAATGGTTGAACATTTTAATATACGTTTAATCAAAATGAGTACAAAATTTGCTACAAGACTTGCATGCAAATGAATGTGAGAGATATGTGTTCAAATCAAAATATTTTATTTAAAAATAAAAAATTGTGATTTATCACTTGTAAAATATATTATTATTAAGCATTTATTTGCAATTATAGATGTTTGAGACACTTCAACAAAGAGTATCATATAAAGTTATTTATTAAACAGTTATGTGTTTTATGGAACTTTGAAGACTATTTCAACTCACATGATTATTTGAATATTATATAAAGTTTGTATTATGTTACCATCTGTTTAGTACACTTTATTTTTTAAAGATTAAATTATTGAATGTTAAGTAGGTAATAAATAATATATTCACTTTCCTACTTAAAATGCTGGAGATTAAAAACCTCTCAGAATATAAGGCAGAATTGTTGTTGTTTTTTTAATTGAATTTTTAATTTAATATAACCTGGTAGTGGTTAATTAAAACCTGTTCTCCAGGTAACCACCTCTATGACTATGTCATGAGGGAGCACAAGACCCTCCAAATTACATTTGATTCAAAGGCTGATGCATCAAAAGTTGACCAGTGCGCTGAACTCTGCTCCACTGGTGTTGGACTGTTGGCATGTGCTGCTTTTGCGTACTGTGATGTTGACAGGGGAGATAGACAGTGCTCTTTTACTACCCTCGATCCAACAGTTTCAAAAAATGCCACAATAATTGACAGTTTGCCCTGCTCGCTATACACAAGTTAGTTTAGAATGTATCTCGTCTTCCAAGATTTTGTTGTTTTCAGTATTAAAGCATTCTTATTGTTTATGAGTTATCTTACTGTCATTAAATATGTTTGCCCAAATAGAAAATATTTCAATGGGTCTCTGTTTTTTTGTGGATACTGTAGACTAGGCATAATATGAAGAATTTCTGTTTTAGTGGGATATCCAAATTAAAGGTAACTTAATGTTGTTTTTGTTTTATTTCTTTTTAAAGAAATTTATATATATTCTCTATTGTATGCAGAATTTGCTGTGTATCCCGTCAATAATGTTTGAATCTAAACCGATTCATTCATGAATGTTGCTTTTTAGTTAATACGTTGTTTAAATCAAACCTTCATTTAATACTAGTCTGTTATTTTCTGCAAAAGTCTCTTTTATAAATATTAAACATTTTGTCCAGAAACATTTTCACATAATTGTATTGATAAAAAGAACTTTTAATATTGAAAATACTGGTAAATAATACAATGCGTCCAAAATATGTTTTCAATTACAGGGGTCTATCCACTTGCCAGTGTAGGCACCACTGTTGCAGGCCCAACAGGTGAATTGAAATGTAACAATTATTATATTATGAGCTATTAACAAGTGAAGATCATTCTTAGCATCGTTAAATTAAATCGTAAAGTGTTATTTCATTAGCAAGGATAGCAGTTTTTAGTGGTACAAATTGTTTCAAGGTGCCAGTTCTTACCAGCTTGAAAATAATTAAAACTATGTTCCTGTAAATAATTAAATATATCATAGGCAATTCTTAGTTTGTTAAAAGTAAGCATTTTTTTTTTTTTAACATTTTCATGTCAGTGACCATTTGTTTGAAATATTTAGAGTTGTTCTAGCTTAATTTGCATTTCATTCATCTTTATGAGTAAGCAGAGGCAAGATAATTTCAATACTACCCGTGTAAAAAAAAAATATTTTTAAACAAAATTTCAGCCATTTCGTCGCCATCATCTGCAGTGACAAGACCAAGCTCTACTGCAAGCACTACAACCACTACTGCTAAGACTGCAAGCCCTTCAAGCTCTACATCAACCTCAGGCACCACCTCTTTAGTTATTGGAACCACTGGTAATATAAAACAACTGGCCCAAAAAACCCACAACTATTATTACTTTTTTTTTTCTTTGATGGCCCAACCATTTGAAATGATTGATACATTTCATACTTTTAGAAAACAATATTTGAAGCCTCAGTTTTTATTAATAATACAATTGTTTTACAAAAGTTAACATCCTTGTATAACTATTTTCAGCATGTGTTGGTGCTTCACCTGATAATTCTTCAGATACTGGTAAGATTTTTTCAGGAGCTATTCTTACAATGCAATTTAGTTTATTACCGGTATTAGACTACACAACAATAAAGTTGATAAAGGATAGAATTATTATTATTTTGCTCATATTGCTAATGAAAGTAAAAGTCAGAAAATCAAAATTGATCAGGGAGAAAACAAGACAAACATGTCTGATTCTTGGCCCAAAATCTAATCTGGATGTGAAGAATTAATTACAGAGGTATGTTAAACTGAAAATTATTATTGGCATCTTTCTGGATTTGTAAGATGATATTTTAGCTTCTGTGTTATTTGAAATCTCTCAAGTGGCTTGTGAGGCTGATCCTGATATCGCAATCTTGGCTGCACTTCCGGCAGGAGAACCTTGACTGGTGTTTCTCTTTGGCCCTCTCTGTTGCTCTTTTTTGCTAGACAGGCTTTGTATCTTATGCCTGTTGGATTCCCATAAATATATATAAATATGGATTCCTTCCGTCTTAGCGAGATGATGGAGTAGCTATATACACTTCGACGAGTGGTCACTAGGCCAATCCTGGAATGGCAAACTTGACTGAATTTCTCGCTGGAGAAAATTGATTCCTGGTTAGATTTAGCCTTCGTTCTTTTTGTTGCAAGGGCTTCGTTCTGCATATCTTCTGCCTTTATGACTCCTTCATACACTCCTGTTCGCCAGCTGGAATGTTGTTCAACAATGATCTCCCATTCGTTGTTTTCAATGTCGGCTTCCCTCATGCTCGTTTTGTAAACGTCCATAAATCTCAGGTGTGGCCATCCCATAAGTCTTGTCCTTTCTGCCAACACTCCAAAGAGCAGCATCTTTGGGATACAGCCTTCCTCCATTCTCCTTACATGGCCTAACCAGCTTTTCCCATATTCCCTGCTTTATTCCCTGGAATGGTGATCAGTGATACTGTCCCATTCAGCAATTTTGTGGGGTTTTTTACACACGTCTTTCTAGTGCAGCCACGGCCATCCAAAATGTTTTGCAATTCTCTTTCAGGATATGGCCTTTCTCCATTCTTTTTACATTGCCCAACCAGTGGAGGAACATACAATTTGTGTTTATCTATCTGGGGTTATAACATTGAAAAAGATCCATTGGGGAATCACAAACTGTATAGTAACAAACATGAATCTTTTAAATTATTTGGGTCTTTTTTGTTGTGTGCTCTAGGGGAGTAAACAAAAATGATATTTATATATATAACAGCTTCTATCAATTATATTCAAATCTTGTATTGGTGAATGAGAGAAGGGGTGGAGAGTCAGGGAAATAATTATTTAATATTGAAGATATTCAAGCTTGGAATTCTTACTCTTTTTTTTTGTCCCTGAATTTCTTTTGGGCTTCAATCACCTATACACTACATAGAACAAAAGAAAATGACTCTTAGAATATAGAATACTATAAAATTGAAGAGTTTAATTTCAGCATTTTGCCTTCTCTGGTCATTTTGGAATTTCAGACTTTTACATCATTTGTTGTGTTTGTTTTTCTGTAACACTTAACAATAGCTGCGTTTATGATAACTAAATTAAAGCTTTAATGAAAACAAAAACAACAAACATGTTCATCTAAATACCTTCCTCTGCCAACAAAGATGAGATGTTGAAATATTTTAGGAAGTAGAAACTTAGATTTTAGTATTTTAGGAAGGTATAACTCTTGTCAGATAAAATAACTGTAAAGAAATGAAATCTAGACAGGGTGGGATAGGAAACACAATAGTATCAATGTATTTTTTTGATGAAAAAGTGAGTGTTTCAACACTGTGGATATGCCTAGTCTTCAAAGAGACTCTGGCTGGTGACTTAGTAGAAGATAAGATACAATATTTGTTACAGAAACATTAATGCGCCCTTGGGGTTAGCGCTTTAGCTGACACTTTTGTTGGGGTTAGTGCTTTAGCTGACACTTTTGTTGGGGTTAGTGCTTTAGCTGACACTTTTGTTGGGGTTAGCCCTTTAGCTGACACTTTTGTTGGGGTTAGTGCTTTAGCTGACACTTTTGTTGGGGTTAGTGCTTTAGCTGACACTTTTGTTGGGGTTAGTGCTTTAGCTGACACTTTTGTTGGGGTTAGTGCTTTAGCTGACACTTTTGTTGGGGTTAGTGCTTTAGCTGACACTTTTGTTGGGGTTAGTGCTTTAGCTGACACTTTTGTTGGGGTTAGTGCTTTAGCTGACACTTTTGTTGGGGTTAGCCCTTTAGCTGACACTTTTGTTGGGGTTAGCCCTTTAGCTGACACTTTTGTTGGGGTTAGCCCTTTAGCTGACACTTTTGTTGGGGTTAGCCCTTTAGCTGACACTTTTGTTGTTTTGTCTCATTTCAAAAGTGCTTGTTCCTGAAATTATAACTGGACATTGTCTGTTGATTTGTACTGTGGACATTGTCTGTTGATTTGTACTGTGGACATTGTCTGTTGATTTGTACTGTGGACATTGTCTGTTGATTTGTACTGTGGACATTGTCTGTTGATTTGTACTGTGGACATTGTCTGTTGATTTGTACTGTGGACATTGTCTGTTGATTTGTACTGTGGACATTGTCTGTTGATTTGTACTGTGGACATTGTCTGTTGATTTGTACTGTGGACATTGTCTGTTGATTTGTACTGTGGACATTGTCTGTTGATTTGTACTGTGGACATTGTCTGTTGATTTGTACTGTGGACATTGTCTGTTGATTTGTACTGTGGACATTGTCTGTTGATTTGTACTGTGGACATTGTCTGTTGATCTGTACTGTGGACATTGTCTGTTGATTTGTACTGTGGACATTGTCTGTTGATTTGTACTGTGGACATTGTCTGTTGATTTGTACTGTCTCTTTTCAGGTTTTTCCCCTACCCTGTGTAAATTTCTTACAAAGTAAGATTATGTACATTTTAATCATTCATTGAAATTTATTTTTATATTTGCCAGGAGCCAGACTGGGCATTGCATTTGGTACTTTATTCTTAGGCCTCATCCTCGGTGGCATCAGTGTTCTGCTATTCTTGCGACGCCGCCAAAATAGGCCAGAGCTCTAACATGAATGCCGTTTAATTTATGTAGTCAATTGTCACCATTATTTATTCATATCTCTTCTTATATTTGCCAGGAGCCAGAGTGGGCATTGCGTTTGGTACATTATTCTTAGGCCTCATTGTGGGTGCGGTCAGCGTGCTGCTATTCTTGCGACACCGCTATAATAAGCCAGGGATGGAGGATGTGCAGATGCAGCGATTAAATAACTAACTCACTAGTCACAGATTTGTTTCGTGTTATGGCCGTGATCTTTTAACATTGAATGTTCTTTTGGGGCTCCAACAACTACGGTTAATTTGTCAGTTTAGAATAGGGAGGAGTATATTTTTTGTTTGTTTTTCAAAAAGTAATTTTTTTTTTAAAATTTGTTGTTCCCATACTCCGTGATTCACTTTATTAATTCTTTGGTCTTCAACCTAAACAGTGAATGATTCAAACTAGTCTAGAATTTTTTTATATAACATACAATATTAGTTATTTCTTACAAACTTTATTCCTCATTGTACTGCTTGATGGTTATATTTTGTGCTCAGGATTCATTAAAGCTGTGAAAACTGTATATTCAATGTTTAGTCTATCAATGAGTTTTCCTTCCCTGAGTCTGTACACCTTTGCCACCATTACCTGTACTTTATTTACAGAACCTTTTCAAAGAAAATTTCAAGTTACTTTTTATTCAGTATTACATTTTTCCCAGTACCTGTTTTTTTGTTGTTTTTTTGTACATTTGGAACTTTTAATTATTTTGTTATTAATGAACAGATTATTGTTGCAGAAACCCAGAAAAAAACTGAAAAATAGCTTGAGTGTTCCTCATCAAATAATCAAAAGTGGTGTTTAAAAACATTTTATGTGCAATATTTATTGGGGTTTTTTATTAATTTTACAAGCAACAATTTTTGAGTTTAAAAATATGCCAAGTTAAAGTGAATAAAGAATTGTTCACACACAAAGTCTTAAAATAATCTCTTCTTGGTTTTTTTGTTGTTTTTTTTTGGTCCCATTTTTAAATGGTGACTATTGTATTTTTAAACATTCTCTCTTCCAGTATGTTCAGGTAAGACTTATACTGCAATATAATTTTATCATATGATTTCAAAACTAAAAATTGATTGATTTTCTTCATTGGGAGACAGCTATCAACTCAAACTGAATGCAATAAGTCAAAAATTGTACTCCATTTGTCTAATGTTATAAAAAATGTTTTATAAACTTAATTCACAAACCAACAACAAGACACTTGTGCCAATGACGGGATAGATGGATGCGACCATGTTTATTTAGTTGTTAATGCTTTAAGGCTGTCAATATGTGGAATGGATGTGTATAAAGGAAAAGATATCAAGTAAAAACAGTAAATGATTTGTCTTTGGGATAATGTAAAGAAAAACAATTGTATTCTCATGGAGCCTAAAAGTCTTGTGCTATTTTATGGTTTTTTTTAAACCCATACATTGAAAATTGATAGAATAATGCTAGAAAAACAATGAATTTAACTAAAAACATGTTTCAACCCAACCCACAAGACTCTATTATTTTGTATATTTTAATTTTATTGCTCTAAAAATACATACAAAAATAGTAACCACTCTCACACTCACTCTACCGATAATTTGATTATATACTAATCAAATATTATTTATACAACAGAGATTTCCTTATGACTCAACGGTCATGTTAACTTGAGAACTCCATCCTTACTCTTATAAGCTTGTAAGACACACTCTGTTAAGAGAACTCCATCCTTACTCTTATAATTATAAGTATAAGCTTGTAAGACCCCCACTGTTAGAGAACACTATCCTTACTCTCATAAGCTGCAAGAACCACACTGTTAGAGAACGCCATCCTTACTCTTATAAGCTTGCAAGACCTACAGTATTCAGAGAACTCCATCCTTACTCTTATAAGTATAAGCTTGTAAGACCCCCACTGTTGGAGAACACTATCCTTACTCTCATAAGCTTGCAAGACCCCCACTGTAAGAGAACACTATCACTTTAAACTCGTGTGATCTTCGCTGTCAAGAGTACAGTTTCACTCCCCGTATATCAGGTTGTTGTGAGCTAGATTGTTGTGAATGTTGGGTAGGGGGAATCGGTGAATGTTGGGTAGGGGGAATCGTGATAGTGTTTTGTGAGTTGTTGATCGTGAGGTCAGAGTATGAAGTTAGTCCGTGATGTGCAACGTTTGTGTAGGCTGAGTTGTTTGTGGGGTATTATAAAAGGGATGTGTGTTAGCTAGAGGGCAGAGAAGAAAGATAGAAGAGCAAGAGAATTGCTAGTCGTCAGAGTTGTCAGTTAGGAGTTAGTCAGTAGTGATAGGAGCGAGTGGAATAATTGGTAGTTGGACTGATGAATGTTCCACGCTCTATATATAGTGTCATTGAATAGCAGTATCCTGTTTTATCAAGTATCGAATAAATATTATATATTGTTACACTGGACGTTGTGTTCTATTTGAGAGAGTCATACACCCTAGACAAAGGAAGAGGGCCGTAACACATGAAGTATAACGAAGGTTGTAACACAGGTCATAGGTCAACTTATGACGAATGCATGTCATTTTATGGGGTAACCAGACAAAAGGACAAAACGACAAGTGACAAAACGATAAGATGACAAAACGACAAGGTCACAAAACGACAAGTGACAAAACGACAAGATGACAAAACGACAAGGTCACAAAACGACAAGGTCACAAAACGACAAGGTCACTAAACGACAAGGTCACTAAACGACAATGTGACAAAATGACAAAGTTTAGGTTAGGGTTAGTCTGATAACCGAATACCGTGTTTCTCCAATTATAAGGCATGTAAAATATCTAAACAAGAAATCAAGATGAAATTGGTGAGGAATCATAGCAAGTAAATGTTCAAAACATTATGGAGAACTGACATTCATTTACGAAATAATTTTAATGATATATAGTTCTGTATTATTTTAATTATATGTAAATATTTATTTTTTAACGTTAGTGAGATGTTTGTGCTTGATGCTTGCTGATAAGATATGTTGTGTTAGGTTTCAATTTAGTTAGCTTCAGTCTCAAGTCTCCCCGTTGTGTTATACCCAGCCCATTTTTTTTTCTTTCTTCAGCAAATCATTTAAGGCACTAAATCCACATTCAGCGAAATATAAAGATGGAAACGATAACAATAGTTTTCTTGCACATTTTGGTTGAATTTGGATCTTTGATTTCTGTTTCCCCACAAAGCCATGTGCTCCTTTTATAATTAATAAAGTTTTAACTGACTCATCATTTTGCATGTCCGGCAGTTCTTCTTGATACTGCATATTTGAAGTATCAGAGAAACCCACTAACATTGGCTGCATCATCCAAGTTGGAAAATCAATTTGTTTCAAATCAGAAAATCTTTCTTATCAGCCGATATAATTTTCAGGCAATCGACATTAACAAGTATAGCGGTAAAAGACACTTCACATTTTTGGAGGCAATGCAACTTTTCAAAATGTAGTTTGTAAATATATTTCTTACATAATTCAAAACAGGTAATGAAACCAAATATCTTCACTTTTGCATGGACAAGAATTTGTTCATTGAAGTTGGTTATTTAATAAATTTAGTATTTCAAAGATATTGGCTAAATAACTCACAAATGCTTTACTATCGACCGTTAACAGATAATTCATTTCAGGTTTGACACTTTAAAGAGTATCAAATCGTTCCATAAATCTTTTCAAGCAATTCCATTTTGAAAGCCATCTTACTTCAGTGTGAAGTAGAAATCTCACACAGTCTGCATTTTGTCTTTCAAAAAAATTGCTTAAAGAGACGTTCACATTTGGCATTAGCTTTAATAGCATTGATGCTCTTTAGAACTGAGCTTAGTACTTCATTTAGAGAAGACGAAATGTTTTTAGCTACCAAGTTTTCCCTATGAATAACACAATGTACAAGTAGCATTTCTGGATTCTCATTTGTTATCAATTTTAAGCAGCCATTTATTTTTCAACTTAGGCTATTGACTACTTTTGAAATCAACAGATTTTTACAACACTTTTAACGAAGGCTTATTTTAAATTGAGACTTTAACGATTCTCCTTTTAAAATGCAAGTTAAATCATACTAGTGGGTTGGTTTTCAAAATCTAGATAATCCCTTTTCGATTTCCCCCCCCCAACCAAACACTCAAATCCCCCCCCCCCTGTGGCATTAAAGACAGTGGAGGCGTTGGCGTTGAAGAAACTTTAACGAGTCTCCTTTTAAAATGCAAGTTAAATCATACTAGTGGGTTGGTTTTCAAAATCTAGATAATCCATTTTCGATTTCCTCCCCCCAACCAAACACTCAAATCCCCCCCCCCTGTGGCATTAAAGACAGTGGAGGCGTTGGCGTTGAAGACTTGTCGTTTTGTCACATTGTCGTTTTGTCACCTTGTCGTTTTGTCACCTTGTCGTTTTGTCCCCTTGTCGTTTTGTCCCCTTGTCGTTTTGTCCTGTGTCGTTATGTCACTTGTCATTTTGTCACCTTGTCGTTTTGTCACCTTGTCGTTTTGTCACTTGTCATTTTGTCATTTGTCGTTTTGTCATGGAACCTTTTATGGAAGACTTAATTTATGGCAGACCAAAAAGTGCAATCATTATCTCAGAACTGCAAATTCTTTTTTAAATACCCCAAAAATGTAGGCCTATATATTTAAAATAAATTTGTATTCCAGGTTTTAATCAATGTTTTCGCAGTCCAAAAAATTTTAAAACAGGTTTCAATCAATTCTGTGAATTGTAAAACAAATAACTGTTTTCTCTCTGACACAGTGACACAGCATAAATAAGATATTTTTCTGACACGTTCGCCTAACTTAAATTGACTCCTGCAGAGCGATGCAGTGCATTTCATTTTCTTCATACTTGATCGAATATCGTGCATACTGTAATCTGTAGATTTTGCTTCCTTTACATTTCATTGAGCATTAACTTGCAGTTGCCTAAACTGTTACACAGTCCTACCTAGATTGATTCAAGAAGTTTATCTTATCGTACACGAAATTTATTGCGTTTAAAGTTTAAGAAAAAATGGTTTGCAATAGGTCTAGTAGCAAGCTACACAGAGCTGGATTTACATATTTCTATTCCCTAGACCAGTTGTCGGCAAACACATCAATCAAAAGAGCCAAAAATCAGCAACAGGACGATTTTAAAAATTTTGAGAGCCAAATTTCTTTTCAATAACTATGTTTCTCGGGGTCAAAACCGATTTCTGGCCGAGCCGCACTCAGGTCGCATGCGAGCCGCAATTTGACAACCACTTCCCTAGACGAAAGCACATAATTCTGCCTCTCCCCCTCCCCCCCCCCCAACCCCATCTCCTTCAAATAACACGCGAAATGTTTACCTTATTTTTCAAGTAAAGGGAAGAAAATCTAGTTTGAGAGATTTCTTCCCATTTTTTTCCTTAAAAAAAAAAAAAAAAAAAAAAAAAAGGATAACTTTTATTCCTTTTTTATAATGTTAATTTGATGATATGAAAATTCGTGGTTCATTTATTTTTTTAAAACTTAAAAATAGTTTACCAAAATAGCTTATATCATATCTCATTATGATACGCTCACTTCGTTGGGTTAGTTCAATTATACATCCATTATTATCATTTTCAACTTGTGGAACTGTACACCAGACAAGTCAACATCGTCCTTATCTATGGCAACTATTCAGCACTTAAAATAGAAGTATTGTGGATGTGAGCAATAATTACCATAAGCTCGCACTGTCTTTGACTTCGTATAGTTTTTATTGAACACCGATGAGTGTTTTAAAAAAAAATTAAACTTCGTGTTCAAAGATGTGCATGTTAATCTTTCCAGGGAGCGGATGCATTCGAATTTTCCCCCTTAATTCCATAATTATTTTAAAATTATTGAGATTACAAAAGGCCAGTCGCTACTCAGACTACCGTAAGCCTAAATTAAGTCATTACACATAATCTCAAGATCGCATCCAAACAAACAAAAATGACCCTTTGATGCGGGGAACCTAAAAGTAGCGGGGCCCCTAGGCACGTGCCTCATTTGCCTTTTAGGTAAATCCGGCACTGTCAAGAGAAAAAGTAGGGAGGGGGGGTGCATGATGTAAACTCTGAAATTGGAAGTCTATTGACTTTCAAAATATTATTATTTATTTATAATTTATCTAAATTTATTTTAATTTGTTTTTATTTTTGGGGTCGGGGAGTACTAGGTCAAATTTTTTTTATTGTCACAGTTAGCCAGTGTTATTGCTTGAAATGATTGTCATTTATTGCTACACAACTTTATTACACTAATTTTTAGTTTGAGCCTCTAATCTTGAATACTCAAGGCTTTAAAATACTGTGCATTGAAATTGACATTCAACCAGCTTGACGCAGCACAAGCACAGAGACTTCTCTCTCTCTCTCTCTCTCTTTCACTAAAGGGATGGGAACATTTAACCATTTTATTTTAGGTGCTCGGGACTGGACAAAAAAATGTTTGGAAAAGACTGATGCACGCTCCAGTTAACCTTAAATGGAGAGTCCCCTTGAATGCTGTGTCGCATACTTTTAGGACTATGACTAGTATGACTATGCCTTATACTTATAATTATAAGTATAAGCTATGTTTTGATGTTTCGTAAGAAAAACAAATGTTGAAAATTAAGCTGAATCAATCTAAAGGTTAGCTTACTTGCTGCCAACGAATAAGTTATGAGTTATGCTAGGACTCACCGGGGAGACTATTAGCTAAACAATAAAACAAGGCTGACACAGGGGTGGGGCGTGGGGTTAAGGTCTCGTGTGACGTTAAAAATTTTAAATATTTTATCATACATTTGAATCTTGAAAATTACAGTGATGTTGAACTTTCTGTTGTGAAGGTAGTATTCTGACAAATGCCAATTTTCATAAATTTAATAGTGAAGTGTTTTTAGAGAGAAAAAAAATAGATTTTAATTTTTTAAACAATTATTTAATTGTAGTTTAGTTCGAAAGTGTGACGAGCTTTATGGTTAGGCCTATGCTATGGATGGAGAGGTAAGCGATTTGTCATGATTTGTGAAAGAGTTTGACAGGGTGGAGCGAAGGGTAAAAAGTGTCCAAAAATAGCGTGGTGTACTATAATAAGGACACCCCCTTATCTTTTTTTCCATTTTATTTTAATTAAGTAACTCTAGACATGGACTTACAATTTAAAAAAAAAAAAAACTCTTTAGAAAAGAGCACAAAACCACCAAAAAAGTTCCCAACATATAATAGCTAGTATCTTTTATTTAAAGTAAGTTAATAAATAGGTCTAGTCTACATTCCATCTTGTTGAGGACTTTAATATTAACTAATATTAGTTATACCGGATCATGCCGGATGTAAATATAAAAAAAACAGTTTGACTATGGCAATTTATTAACCTACATCTTATTCTTATTTGGCGAGGGCCTAGAGTTGTGCTACGAAGACTAAGACGAGAATCCAACATTTCGAGTCAACGAAAATGGTGGTGTTTCTCGCCAAACTTCTTTTATATATTATGATATAATGTCTGACAACAAATAACACCGCCTCCAAAATACTAAAAAAATTGAATTCAAATAAACAGTTTCAAATAAAAATGTATCTGTAAGTGAAAGTAAATTTAATTTATAAAATTTTTAAGGTTAGCCTATGTTTAAATTATACGGTAAGAAATTAAATTTTTAAAAATTGATTTTTATGAATTTTTGTTGCACTATTCATTGTCATCAATCATCATCTTTTTTCAGATAATTTGTATACTTTGAAAAAGTGTTTGGGGAAAAGGATAGAAACCAAATTAACATTTATTCAAAACTGAACACAAAAAGAACTCACATGGATTTTGCAACTGTAGTAACACTGCTTTTCACTAGCATTTCTGTCAGCGTCTCCACCTCACCTAATGAGTTCAAAGCAGGTTCACTGATTGAAGTACTGGTAAACATTTATCAATAAATGGACCGTGCTGATGATAGGCATGAGTATTAGCACACATTATCCATGTTTCTAGTCTAAAAAATGTTGAAATCTTTGGACTTTGGTATATGTAGACCTTCTCAAAGGTATTCAAAGATAGTAGTGTTTTAATAAATCTCTGACCCAAGTATTTGTGAAATTTTCAACTCCTGATTAATATTTTTTTTTTGTTAAAAATATTGTGGCAGTGTATGCCCCGTTAGCCCGTTATTTTGAGACAACCGTTATTAGTACAACCATGTTTGGCGCCCAACGCGAGGTCGCGCGTTGTGACCTCGCCTAGCACTGGATCGGAATGTTGAACTCAGGTATCCCTTTCACCCCACCCGGCGGTCTCTATACGGCCGGCTTCTCCTGCCCATAGGGGGGAAATAATAGAATACCACGATGTGCGCTTTAGTTAGAAAATCAATAATTTATTTCTCGGGAACCCTAGCGTATTAAGTTATAAATTATATCTAGTTAGAAAGGGGATTTTATTCACTATACCTTAGCATATTTACAAGTTTCCATCGTTGGAGAATATTTTAACATTTAGTCATTAAAGGAGTTTTCGCCTTCATTTATAGTGGTCCCCACCCCTTCTAGTTAAAATATCTCAAGAACTATTTAACTAATAAAAATATAAAATAGTATCTTAGATAGCTGAGATAAAACTGCACAGATCACATATAAGTCGTTAGGGCTTTGGTCAGAGATTTTAATTATTACTCGGGATTAGTCACCAGAGTTAGGCATTTTATCCCAGGAAACTGGCCAGAAGGCAAAACGTAAACCGACTTGGTTAAGTCTGACGAAGGGGCTCTCTCATATGTCCGCGCAAGGCTTTAAAAGGGGGAGCACACTAAATTGGGTGGTCATTCGAGATTGGTCAGCATCCCTGCAGTGTGCCTTTGTTCAGTGCGGCCCATTGGAACGCTCTATATTGTCCTTTTTCTTCATAGAAGCCTTTTTCTTCATAGAAGCCTTTTTCTTCATAGAAGCCTTTTTCTTCATAGGCTTCTTCTCCATAGTTCATAGTGTCCTCTTTCTTGTTTTCATCATAGTAGAGAATTAATTAAAAAGCTATAGTCCTCAAGACCTGATTGTTTCATTTTGATTTTATTTAAAAACTGTAAGCTACGTCACCACTCGGCTACAGTTTAATTTTCTTTCAGGCAGTAAAATTGACAAGCATAAGAACTCAACTACCTTATGAGTACTATGCTTGACCATTCTGTCAACCTCTTTCTGGCATAGTTTTCAAGGCTGAAAACTTAGGTAAGAAACAGGATTGTTAGATGGTGATTAGAAAGCCATGTTTAGATGAGAACAGTCTTTTTATACTTCAATCATGAGGTTTTAGAAGGCCCCTATTTTTTTAATTTTACAAATGTATTGACTTAGTTTTAAACTAAAACAGTATAAGAGTACCGGTATGTGGAAACCCTCAGAGTGAACATTACAGTTGACAAATTCAGAATAAAGTTGCAGCAAGAAAGGGGATAGATTAATGATGATGTTAGTAAATGTCTCCAAGAGTCCACTGAAGAAGTGACCCTATTATCTTTACCATGGTGACCTTGAGTAACATGTTCTAAACAATTTAATTAGTACTTAAGTATATTAGCTACTTTTTTTTTACTAGGCTATTAAAATCAAACTGTATACAATTACAGCCTATCTTAAAATAAGACCTTAAAAATGGCACCTTACGACTTACATTTTATTCAAATTAATATTTCAAAAACCGCAGTGTTAAAATGCAGCTAATTACCAATCAACATGATGACTGAAATTTTTAAAAATGTTTCTTTCATAATTAGGTGAAGTCTTGAGAGGAGACCGTATTGTCAATACACCTTATGAGGTAAACATTATTCATGTTATTATTGGTATGCCTTATAATTATATTGTAACTGTATTTTACTCAAGATTTCCGATCATACTTCCACATTTTGATTGCTTTTTGTCTAATTTTAGGTTAAAATGGCAACCAATGTCAAGTGTAAAGCCCTGTGTCAAGACCAAAATAAAAAGTTTATTCCTGTGGTTTTAAACAAAGATCAGAGTAAAGACATGGCTGATAAAATATTGCAGGATTATTATGTACATTTGTAAGTAATAATTAATTGGTAAATGAATGAACTGGCACAAATACTCATAATTTTAATCTGCCGTGTGGAATTTTCTTAAAATTAAATGGTATTTTTTTACTATAATTACTGATCTAGAGCAAATAACACTTTAGGCTTTTTGAAATATCAAGTTATTTGGGTTAATAGAAATTTTAAAAAATAAATATATTCATTGATGCCCTACATATTTCTTCATATAATGCCTATTAAATTCATTTGCAGCTGCTGCTAGCTCCACTGTTGTAATTGTTTAATTACCGTTAATGGTTATGAAAATTAATCTGGTGAAGGGGATGGATGGGAAAACTCCAGGTACAGAGTTAACTCTGAATTTTCCATTTGTCTTTTGTGTTCTGCAGCAGATGATCTGTTAGCCTCATGTTTTGAGCCTTAGTACTTTGTGTGTAATAAAGTGCCACAAGTCTTGATTCTTTGAAGACTGTTCCCACATGTCCAGGTCAATGTAAAATGCTTTCAGCCTGTCTTTAAACTTTAAAGCATTTCTTTTTCTCCCAGCAAACCGCCTTCCCTTCTCGAGCTCACCATGAAATGATCTTTTGGGCAAGCGTTCTTCTGAGATTCTCGCAACATGGCATTAATAAAGTTTATCTGCTGGGGAGACCTTTTTATGCAAGTACCTTAGTGTCTGGGATCTTGTCCTGCCATTTTATGTTGAGTTTCTTTTTTTTTTTGGAGTCTCATGGTGTGAAAGTGGTTTAGTTTCCTTGCATGGTGTTGATAGACTGTCCATGTTTCACATGCATATGGTAGAGCTGTTTGGTTCAGAACCTCAGTGGGTAAGACCAAAGTTTGTGCAGGCATCCAGAAAGTTTTCAACACTGTGTTGCATATCAGCTAATGATTCAGCATTAAGGCCACAGTCATCAGCATACAGAAAGCCCCTGATGATGTCTGTCCGGACTTTACCATCAGTTCTGTATCAGATGCCGATTCCAGTGTCTCCATCACTGAAAGCATTCGACGGCATGATGGAAAACATAATGTTGAAAAGTGTTGGTGCCAGGACACAACCTTGTTTAATACCATTAGACACATGGAATGGTTGAGACATCTCTCTATTTTCTAGAACCCTAGCCTGCAAACTATTGTGGAATTGCTGCACCATTGAAATGAACTTTTTGGGGCATCCATATTCGCCCATGATCTTCCAGAGACCTTCTCTGCTGACAGTGTTGAAAACCTTGGTTAGGTGTAAATAAGTGGAGAATAGGTCAACATTTTGTTCCTGAACTTTTCCAGCAGCTGTCTGGCAGCGAACACCATGTAGATAGTTTCACGCTCTTTCCGAAAACCGCATTGACTTTCCTGCAAGAAAACTCTGGAGAAAAAATATGATCTCTTGAAATATTTTTCTTAGTTTTCTAAATACAAAAATTAAATCTAATTCATTTGAGTTATCCCCCTCTAAAAAGGGCATAACACCACAGAAGCATCCTTTAGAGCCTATGATCAGCTCTTATGACAGTTAGTGGGTTGAGATATGCAGCTATGCTATTTATTTTCTGATTTGAATTAATATTTGCCTTTATCTCTTAGGATTGTTGATAATTTGCCCTGTGCAACACTTCTACAGACGCCAGATGGTCAAACTATTTATGAACATGGTTATAAACTGGGTGTTCTGTCAGGCAAAGAAGTGAGTTAAGTTTTTCTTTCATCCTGTTTATTTCAAGTTTCCATAAAAATGTCAGTGTTTAATGATTTAACATGTTATTAAAAAAGTGATTCTAGTTACTATTGATTTGCTGAGAAAACTGTTTTAATTCATTAAAGTAAATTTTTTTTTTACATTAACTTCCATGTTTGATGTTAAGATTTAACTATACCAAGGAAATTCATGGTTAATAATAGCTCAATGATCAGTTGAATGAAAAATATAAATAGTGATTAATTACTTAAAACATATAACAACAATTATTTTTATTATGTTTTTCCAGGCTTATGTACATAATCACCTGAACCTCATTCTCAGTTATCACAAACGTGAAGAGTAAGTTTTCTTTCTGAAATCAATGAATTAGAATAGGACAAATAACAATTTAGGAAAGGGAACAATGTATGGATTTTTTCTATATAATTATTGTTTGAGCTCTCTTGCTTTCTTGTTATTAAAAAAAAAAAACAACTAAATTTTGATGCTATTTGAAATTTTGTATCTTTTACACAGGAATGCTCTTCGAGTTGTAGGATTTAAAGTTAAACCCCAAAGGTAAGGCCATCTCTAGGGTACATTTATATAATTTTTAATAGTACTATATAATTTAAATAATCAATATTTTCTTTTAATTTCTAATAAACTGGTCTCTGGTATTAATTAATAAAAGCAATCAGAATTAGTTAAGAAATAAAATGTGTAAAAGGGTAGAATTTTTTTGTTGGTTAGTAAAAATTTTAGAATAAAACCTTTGTAACAAGAGTCAAAGATTATGTTTCAAGTGTTGTGATGTTGTTTTAAAAAAAAAAAGAAATTGTCCTTTTCACCTAGAAAGTTTCATTAATAATAATGCTTTAGCCTGCTGCATGATCTTGAAAGTTAAGAAAAATTGAAGTAGTATATAAACTTTTTAAGCTTTGCCAAAGGAGAAATCAAAGTCGATGAGAATAGTGGAGAGTGTGAAATTTCAGCATCCAAAAATCCTCACTGCTGCATGATCTTGAAAGTTAAGAAAAATTGAAGTAGTATATAAACTTTTTAAGCTTTGCCAAAGGAGAAATCAAAGTCGATGAGAATAGTGGAGAGTGTGAAATTTCAGCATCCAAAAATCCTCAAAAGGTTAATGATGATGGTATGGAAATTAAAAATATTTTTTCTACTTATGATTTAATTTTTTTTTTAAATTGTATTCTGAATTGTTATACCAATTGTTAGCAAAAAAGTTATATGTTTTAAAATGTGAAGTCTCAGTAGTTGTGCTTTGAATTAATGTTCTGACCGATAGAAAATTTCAATGATATGATTAAGACAACTATTCCTAATTTATACCAGCTTCAACTGATGTATGGTTCACTTACTCTGTTGAATGGGAAGAGAGTGATGTTGGATGGGCCTCCAGATGGGATATCTACCTGGCTATGAGTGATGTGCAAATTCACTGGTTCTCTATCATCAACTCTGTTGTTGTAGTCTTTTTTCTCTCAGGTTAGAAAATGAAGCATTAATCTAAGTTGGATGGGCCTCCAGATGGGATATCTACCTGGCTATGAGTGATGTGCAAATTCACTGGTTCTCTATCATCAACTCTGTTGTTGTAGTCTTTTTTCTCTCAGGTTAGAAAATGAAGCATTAATCTATACCGGTATAATTTTAAAGAAGTATTATTGTAATCCCTGATAAAAATATAAATTAATAGCGGCTGAATTTGGTTCATTATTATATAATACATTATGTGTTCATGTATTGGGGAATGCAATTTTGAGAGTTTTCCCCCACGATATTTAGTCCAAGTTATTCAGCTGGGTAGTATGCTACTTCCTGAAAATCACATTGTTGTCAAAATTCTCAGTTCTGGTTTGAGACCCCTTCCTGTATTTCTGGCAAAGTTGTCTACGACCAACTGTGATACAGAAACACTGTGCACAAACAGCCCCAATAACACCCCTAAAGCTTAAAACTCGCTGTAACAACAGTTCACTGTGATTCTCATACCCTTGACGATCGTGTGTGTTTGGGTATATGGGGAGAGGAAATAAGTAGCACAAGGTAGAGGAAAACCTGGAAAAAGGACTCAGCAAAACAACAGGCATGTGGGGAGGAAGATGCCTTCAGTGAACAAAAACAAGTGAATAACAAAATAAACTAAACTATGATAACAATCGGATGCTATGGAGATTTCGAGAAATATCCATGAAATGGTAGTGAGCAAAAGAGTAATGGGAAACAAATAGAAAAGGAAGTACACAGCAATCGGCTGTAAACAATAAAGTGGACAGAACGTGCAAGCAGGTAAATGACAACATGACATTCAAACCAAGTGTAAGCCATGTTGTGTCCGGGTCCTGGACTTGTTTATTTGTTTTATTAATTGTCCAAATAAACCCTAGCTGAATTAGACCTTAACAGTCCTTATACATAGACTTGTAGCTTAGTGAATAGTCACATGAAATATGGATTTTGATATCAACCAAGCTCTGATATGATCAATGCAGTGCTGACCTTACCAAGTCCTGTGCTATAGGCAATTACACACACAAAATTTGTGTAAACAAAAATAATATAGGTTAAGCTTTAATTATGGTTACACAGAATACAAATGTTTTAGTAAATGTCTATTCTTATTATTTTATTTCATTTTTACATTACATATATGTATTATATATAAAACGCAAATTTAATTTATAACTAATAATAATAATAATAAAGTTCATTTCAAAAACACGCTTCATCCCCAAAGGCTCGAAGCACGGTACAAAGTATTTAAAAAAAAAAAACAAAGCTATAATTTACCACATTTAAAACAAACGCAACACTACAAAAACTAATTACAAGTATACCAAGTCAAAGTCTTTCTACCCATTTCAACCCTAAACAACACCGCCAATATGCATTAAATGGAAAATATGGTAGACAATCATCCCAGAAGGTGTTTGCGAAATAGATGTGTCTTTAACTCGGTTTTAAAGGACTCCAGTGTCTGATTGTTTCTGAGATCGACTGGAAGGGCGTTCCAAATTGTTGGACCAGCAAATGCGAAAGTGCGCTTTCCGTAAGTCTCAAGGCGAACATGTGGTGTCGAGAGTTTGCCACTGTCGGATGAGCGGAGCTGTCTAGTGGGTACATAAGGTGTCAGCAGCTCTTTCAGATAGGACGGCGCCAGGTCATGTAAGCAGCTGTGGCAGAAAGTTGCGATGTTGTACTCTATGCGAGCACGCACCGGCAGCCAATGCAACTCTCTCAGAAGTGTTTTTGCATGGTCAAACTTGCGTTTGCGGAGAACAATGCGAGCCGCATTATTCTGTGCTATTTGAATTTTATCCAGGAGCGTAGCTGGAAGACCCACCATGAGAGCATTGCAATAGTCCATGCGTGATAGCACAAATGCAGACATCAGCCTCTTTGTTGTATCAATTGTTAGGAAGGGCCTGATGTGACTAATCCTGCGCAGCTCTAGAAAAATCGCCTTGCATAGCATGTTAATGTGACTTTCCAAGGTAAGTCTTCTGTCTAGGTAGACACCCAGGTACCGCACTGTTTGAGCTAACTCAATACGCACTCCTGAAAGAGTAATTGATGTCGTGTTATTTGCAGATTTTTGCTTCTGAGCGGTCGCGATGGGGAGCAGCTCAGTCTTATCATCGTTCAATTTGAGCTTGTTTATGGTCATCCAAAGCTTAACTGATTCCACTGTCTTCTGTGTCATAGTGAGCAGCTGAGGGTACTGAGAGGGGATTACGGATTGATGAAGTTGGGTGTCGTCGTGTCGTCCGCGAACATGTGGTATTGCATGTCAAATTGCTTGATCTCTGCACCCAGGGGCTGAATGTACATCGTGAAAAGCACCGGTCCTAGGACCGAGCCCTGGGGTACTCCGAATTTGATATTAGATTTCTTCAAGGTCAAGCCGTTTGAAATAACTGACTGGACCCGATTAGTCAGATATGATCGGAACCAACTCAGGATGTTATCAGAGAGACCGAACTTTTTTGCAGACGCTGGAGCAGTATGCCGTGTCAAGCGTATCGAAAGCTGCCGATAGATCGAGTAAAGACAAAATCGATACCTGGCCCTCATCACAAGACGACAGAAGGTCGTTTACGACGCGCAACAGGGCTGTCTCAGTAGAGTGATGCGCCCTGTATGCTGACTGGAATGGTTCAAACAAGTCAAACTGAGTGAGGTGATCCAGGAGTTGGCGGAGAACGACTTTTTCTAAGATTTTAGAAATAAATGGTAGATTTGAGATGGGGCGATAATTTTCCATCACATTTGGGTCAAGATTTGATTTCTTTAATAGTGGAGTGACGATCGCCTCTTTAAAAGATGATGGAACAATACCAGTAGCTAAGGACTGATTTATGATACAAGTGATGATGGGGACCATTTCATCCAGACATTCATACAAGATCCCTGCTGGAAGAGGGTCAAGCGAACATGACTTTCTTGGAGTATCAGCAAGGATTTTTCTCACATTCGATTCACTGACCTCAACAAATTCACCCATAGAAGAGCCGTTGAAGGGTGAGAATTCTGGAGCAGTATTGGTGCAACTGTCAAGTTTCGCTCTGATCCTCTTAACTTTTGTAATAAAGTAGTCATTTAGAGCGTCTGGCAGCTCTTCTACAGCAATGTTATTTGAAAGAGATGTAGACTTCTTTTTACCGGTCAGCTGACCCACAATGCGAAATAGGTCCTTGCTTGAGCTGCTGTCTATAATCTGATGACTAACATGCTCTGTCCTAGCTGCAAGGACCAACTTTTTGGTTCGTTCCCTTTGGTCGACAAAGATTTGTCGGTGCACGGTCAAGCCCGACTTCCGCCATTGGCGTTCTACACGTCGCTGCTTCTGCTTCGCTTCCTTAATTTCGGGCGTGAGCCATGGGGCGGAAGGGCGGCCCGTAACGCGCCGTGTGGTCAGTGGTGCATGTGTGTCTAAAATGACTCTGAGGCCACTGTTGTAGGATGTAGCAGGGTCTTTTTCACTGCACCTGAGGGCGCCGACGTCGCATCTGAAGGCCACTAGATCAATTTTTTTTCGCTGGTCACGAGATGTGACTGTGCGCAGAGGGCGTCCTGGCTTCTTCAAGTCTAGGTCAAAGAATATGGGAAAGTGATCAGAGATCATTTTATCTTCAATAAGGAGGTTGCGGATGACAGCTGCGCGGTCCTCTCTGACAACAAACCAATCCAGGATGTGACCCCTCTTCTGTGTTGGGACACTGACAAGCTGGATCATACTGTATGTGTCAAGAGCTGATTTCAGAGTCTTCACATAGCTGTCAGTGGTGGAATCAAAGTGGCAATTGGTATCACCTATTATGAGGACGTTGTTATTTGTAGAGGCGTACGTGTCTAGGAGCTTTATAAACTCAGCAGTAAACTGGGAGGCCTTCAACTTATTTCGCTTATTGGGAGATGGCCTGTATATGCAAAGAAGAGTAATCGCTTGGTCACAATAATTAAGTTGCATCTTGAAAATCTCAAATGAAACAAACTGGTCTGATTTTGAGAACGCCACACTATTATTGAGGGAGCTCCTGTAAAGAATAGCAATACCTCCGCCACCACGAGACAGTCTTGGGCAAGAATGAAGGAGGTAGTCCGGAGGTGTCATTTTTTTGCAGCTTGACCTCATCTCCGACCTGCTGAAACCACGTCTCCGTAATAAACACTAGGACGGCCTTGCTCTCTAAAATAAGATCACACACCTCTAATGTCTTGTTCCTGCATGACTGGGCGTTAAAATACAGCACCCTGAAGTGCCGTGATTCTGGCCCCACAAAAGGCTGACATGACTGGGCGTTAAAATACAGCACCCCGAAGTGCCGTGATTGCAGCCTCACAAAAGGCTGACATGACTGGGCGTTAAAATACAGCACCCCGAAGTGCCGTGATTGCAGCCTCACAAAAGGCTGACATGACTGGGCGTTAAAATACAGCACCCCGAAGTGCCGTGATTGCAGCCTCACAAAAGGCTGACATGACTGGGCGTTAAAATACAGCACCCCGAAGTGCCGTGATTGCAGCCTCACAAAAGGCTGACATGACTGGGCGTTAAAATACAGCACCCCGAAGTGCCGTGATTGCAGCCTCACAAAAGGCTGACATGACTGGGCGTTAAAATACAGCACCCCGAAGTGCAGTGATTGCAGCCTCACAAAAGGCTGACATGACTGGGCGTTAAAATACTGCACCCCGAAGTGCCGTGATTGTGGCCCCACAAAAGGCTGACAGTCGGCAACTACTAGATTTGATTTTGTCATACCCCGACGAGGTGTTGCGAAATCATGGGCCACTGGCTGTGACCTTAGCCTTGACACGTAGGGAACGGGCAAGATCGATGACACAGTAGCTGGCTGATTTCCGTCGTCCTCCTCGTTACTGAAAGCTTCATCAAAAGGCTCCTCATAGTATTTTTATACATTAATTTATTTAATATAATGAATGCAAAAATTGTGCATAAATTCAATGTCGCAGGTAGGCCCCTGCGGTGGGCCAAGATCTGACCAGGACCAGCTACAACAGGATCTCAATCTGTTAGCTGAGTGGACATGGAATTTCACCCTGCCAAGTACCAGACACTATCAGTCTCTAGAAGTTGTACTTTTCTACACATATTAACAATGTATGTAACCAAGCAAACAAGACCCTGGGGCTGTTAAGGCATTATCTAAATATTGGCAACTCCTGTGTGAAGAAAGAGCGTATAAAGCCTTTGTCCGTCCGGTTTTAGATTATGCATCTTCAGTCTCCGACCCATTTACCCAGAAGAGCAGGTTGGAGGCGGTCCAGTGACGGGCAGCACACTTTGTCCTGGACCGCTATAAGAATACCTCTAGTATTGGCAGCATGCTGGAAACACTAGGCTGGTCACTATTGGAGGAACGACGCCGCCTATCCAGGCTCTCCATATTGTATAAGATGAATAATAGGCTGCTCCACTGTTTCAGTATAAAACAGAAACTCGTCCCTCTCCCCCATAGACAGCGACAAGGCCATGACAGACAATTCAGGCTCATACCAGCAAGAAGCCAGTATAGGAACTGCTCATTCCTGCCAAAGACAATCAGGGACTGGGACAAGCTTTCAAAAGAAACAGTTGAGGCGACAACACTATACACATTTGCGACTTTTGCCTCAAGCCTTTCAACCCCCACTGCAGGATTCCCTCTCAAAGTAGCACATGCAACCAGTGAAACTTCCTCATCATCACCAGGCACAGAAACATTGCAAATTCCCTCTACATGCATAGGAGCCCAAATTATCAATAAATTGATCATGGGCCCTTAATATATAGAAAAAGAAGAAGATGTTTGAAACGCCTTCCACCAAAAACTCTCCAACTGGCCACCCTTCCATGTATAGAAAAAAGTTCTGCCATGAGTGTCCACTCGGCCCTTCCTTTCCCACAAAAGAGCATAATATATGTACTTAGAGACGAAGAAAGGTGTGGAAAGGGACGGCCCACCTTAGGCGGCCAAGTTGGCGCTGAATCAATGTCTGAGAGTCTACCTAAGATAGGAAAAATTAATTTCTACCATACTGAGACTGAAACCAAGACAAGAATTCAAATTTAAAGGCAACTAAAGGACATGGTTGCTAATGCAGGATCATTGCACTCTTTTAAAGAAAAATAAAATTATAAGTTCAATATTAAATGAAAAATAAATAAAGTATAATTTTATTTGCGGCACATATTATTTTGTGCACATGTGTGCTTAGAATTAGACATTTTAATATTTTAACTTATCTCACACAAACTTAAGTTAATTTTTAAAATATTTTTTTAGGTATCCTTACCATGATTATGGTGAGAATAAAAGCTTGTGGAGACATTTCTCAATGCAATACAATTGTTGACCTGGTAAGTGGATTTTAGAGCTTTTTCAATCCCAGTAACAAATCACCAAATATGTTTATATAATTTTGTTGTTTCAAACCTGTTATCCATTTCAGAAATAGTGTTTTAAATTGGTTATCAGTTTGTGCAACGTAATTCCAAATGTGTCACAAAGCAAAGTGAGACTAACATATGATATAAAGTTTTAAAAGTCAGTTGTAATGTATGTTCAAAACTGTCAAAACAAATCTCAATTTGATACCAGTTTGATAACATACCAGCACTAGACTTAATGCATGCAAGGCATGTGCTAGCAAACCTAAATTTATTGCCAGTTATCAGAGTGTGATACCAGTAATACAATCTTCCCTTACGCAAACTTGTTAATTGATACATGTAGCAAAATGTACACCTGCAAAGAGAAAGCGTCCTCAAATTTTCATTTTAACCCTTTGGAGACAGAGCCTTTTTTGGGCTGTCTGTGCCAAAAAGACGGAGCACTTTTTACGAACTCGGCACTCACATTGGAAAAAATTTATAAAAAATAAACTATTCATTTTACATGCATAAAACTATATATATTCTTGTAGAAAATTGAATAAGCTAATACAATATTTATAAATCAAACGGAAATTTCAACATTTATGCAATAGATCCTAACACATGTGTTTTGGGAAATAAGGCCCATGGAGGCCCTTCAGACACCCTTGGCATAGAGTTCTACTCCTTTTCCTGTCCCCCAGGGTACTTTTCGGTTGCTACAGACAGAGCAGTCCTTTTCATCATTGTGCATCCAATTATGGTTTATTTGAGCTGGGTGTTACTGAGAAAGTTGACTGCACACTAATTAGTTATTATTATTCTCTCTCACAAACATTTTAATGATATTTTGTGTAAAAATTAGCATTAAGTAGGGCCTACTCAACTGGGGTGCTTAACCCATGATGCATATTTATAGGCTCTATTTGTTCTAAAAATTCATAAACCAAGGATTCACTACATCATCGTAAACATAATCATTTTGATTGTCTTCATTACTTCCCTGGTTGTTTTCATCAGTGTCAGATTCACTGCTAGACAGCTATAAATCAGAATCATTAAGCACAATTTGATCACAGTCGCTGTCAGACATGTTCGAATTTCACGATATAACTATACATACACACAAAAATTCCTGCACACAAATAAATTTAGTTCAACATCAACGAACGCTGCCATTACAATGCCGGGATGTGCAGGAATACATAAGAATAATTTTTATTCGCTGGTATAGCGCCAAGCCACCCAATTGTGATGCTCGATTTATCGGGCCGATGGTTCGGACTTTTGTCTTTCTCGCTAGTCAACCTTGGGCCGATTAATTGGCCCTTACGTCTCCAGAGGGTTAAACATAGATCATTTATTATTGAAGTCTTAATTTAAAAATAATAAATTATAATTCAATAAAAATTAACAAGTGGTTATCAGTTTCAAAACTGATCAAAATATTTTTGAAATATCAAGAATATAAAAAACAATTATATAGGGAAATCAGACATTTACATTAGGTAATTATATTTTGTATCTCTCAATAGAAATTTACTTGAGAAGCCTACTAACCTTTCTCTTTCTGTGCCCCAAAACAATGTAATTCACTCCCATTACACATCCGCAATATAATGAACATCACAGCCTTCAAAACTGCCTTAAGGACCCATCTATTTAAACTCTACTGTACCAACTCATTCTCTCCCCCTACTGACTGATAAACATCACTCTATTCTGCTGGGTGCTGTCCATGGCTAGAAAGGGGTTGATAGTACTTAGGGGGGGGGGTACCTCTTAAAAATAGTAATTAGTTGGATGTGAGTGGTTTTTGTAAAGCTTTTCACCAATTGTTTTTAAATTTAAATTTATAAGTTTCTGTATTTGCTAATTTATATGTAACACGCAGTGAGCCTAGCCCTAGGCTAGGGTATTGTGCCATATAAAACCTCCTTAATAATAATAATGATACAAATAATAACCTCAAATCAGCTTCTTCATGATTATTTTATAAAATTAATATATACGTTATGTCTATAAAGAAGATGAACAGCATGTTCATGCTTTATTCAGTTACATAATCCTTTGCATTACATTTATATTTTAAAAATGCTTTAAAATTTTGGTGAGCATAAATACTTACTAATCCATATCAGTATTTCAACAAAATGAATTAGCCTATGAATTTAAATTTTAATAGGGTAAATATGGGACTTTAAAGAGTACAGAATGGAAACTAGTCCATGGAGATGTGTTCAGGCCACCTCGGTTCTCAAATCTTCTTACTTCTATGATTGGGGCCGGCATTCAAATTTTTTTCATGACACTTATTACTATTTGTGAGTTGTTTTTTTTCTAAATTATATAATTAACTCAACTCATATCACTTGAATATGTCTTTTTTTTAGATTTCTTTAGAATAAAATGTTACTTCCATGCAATTATAAAATATGAATAATAATAATTCTGGTTCACTTTCAGTGAATAATTTTAATTTTTAATTACTTTTTAAAGAATAAATAAATTTCCTGATTTATATTATAATAAATTTGCTTTTTTTTAATGACTTTGTGTTTTATCTTTTATAAACACTAAATGGAATATATTATGCTTGTCTAGTCTTTGCTATGTTGGGCATGTTGTCACCATTAACTCCAGGCTCTTTGGTGACAGTAGGGATATTCCTGTACATGTTTATGGGGTAAGTGAACAATAAATCATATACCAATCTTGAATATTGTTATTTATATGATCTGCAAATACTCTGCAGCTGGACAAGTGAAAATATTTCTTATTTTAAAGTGAAACGTTTCTACTACTAACTTTGCATTTTTTGGGTACATTGATGCTCCATTATATTATATTTGCTTTAGTTTTTTTGCTGGGTATTTTTCTGCTTGACCCTATAAAACTATGGAAGGCTTACAGTGGAGAAAACCAGCTTTTCAGGTTGGTATAAATATATCATAACGTTTAGAGGTTAGTGCAATGCATCAAAGGAAGCTTTTCTTTTCTATCCTAATTTAATTATACTTATTACCAGCTTTCTGATTTCAGTTGGACATCACAGAGTTTATTCTAACTCTGGTGTACTTTGACGAGTCTCTCAAAATCTAGCCTTTATTATCATTAATGATATCCTTCTTAAAATAAAAATTAATAATTGGTGCTGTTAATTTTTCTTTGGGGCTATCCATAAATGACGTCATGCGTGACGAGGGGTGGGAGCTTAAACAATGTGACTTCACATGAAAAGCAGAATATTTTATTAAAGAATTGCAGTTAATAACCTGAAATTACAGACATTTTTAACATAATTCTTTTATACAAATACAAAAATTATTTTAAAACTACGATCACTGAGACTGAGAGAATCAGTACAGGCGTGGGATGTCAGAAAAATGGCCTCTGATTAAGTACAGGACGCCACGGAGGAGGAGAATTGGGATGTAGTTACAATGCTAGTCGAGATAATTAATAATTGTCTAAATGTGGAGACAGGAGTCATAGAATTAGGACTTCCACAAGATGAAGTGGGATGGAATGAAAGAAATGGTTGTTGTGGTGGTGGTGGGGGGATCTTAGTAAATGCTCAAGAGCAGGGATTCTTAACCTTTCTGCAGCGCTGCAGGCCCACACGGTTTTAAACATACCCCCCCCCCCCATTCCAACCGTATAAATAATTTTAATAAAATTATAAAAATAATTTAGTTATACTTTTTTTTATCTTTAATTAGCTTTTTATATACGGGTACAAGGAGAAAATTTAAAAGTTAAAGCAGCAACAACTAGCAATGGGAGCAAATAAAATGTTCTGATCTTCCACACCTCCGGCCTGGGGATGTACTTGTAGCTCTGGTTAAGAACCATTGCTCTGGTGAAATGTTTCTGAGACACTGGTGCAGTCATTTGATATCCAAGGGAGGTGAATTTCTGAAGGGTTTGCAAAGGGCAGAAGAGGCCACAGGGAATTTTAGGGGAGGGGGGAGGGGTGTTAAAAAATCAGCTAAATTTGTGTGACTCATTTATGGATGGCTCTTTCCTCCACCTAATATTACTAATACGTCACTAATAATTAATAGTAATTAACTATGCATGGAGATGTCAGAGATATACTGGTCCAGTACATCATTACTATACATTCTGTCATTACAAGAACACAATTCAGAATCAAAACAATGGCATACCCCATCTCTCTTCCCCGGCAATGGAGAAAAAGGGTGGGGGCTCATAAATTATATTAACAGCTTACGTCATCCTCTTCATATTAGAAGGGGGGGGGGGGTTGACCATGAGGATTAAGAGTCACAACAATCAACATCACCAATGGTATTTTTTCTTTAGTACCGAGGGACCCTGTATCAAATTGCTAATTAAAAGTATGTTTAATTTATGAACCAGTCCCAATAAATTTTCCAATTCTTATCAATTGCCGTATAGAAATCCACAATGAATGAATGTGATGAGGTATTTTCTATATATTAATATTATATATAAATTCTGGACATCCCCCCCCCCCCAGTACCAGTAATATATTGTCTATACCCGGTACTTTTAATTTTAAATACCGGTACATGTATGTACCTAATGTCATTATTTGTGATCACTATATTAAAATTAAACTCAAACATTCCGTGTATTGATACCGTATAAAGGCCTATATGACAAAATTTAAATCTTTCGTTAAAGTTCAATGATGGCATAACTTTTTAATGATTGTCTCTATGTTACCGGTACCAGTAATCTATTTAGTTAATTTAGTATATAAATGCTTTTGACATTTATCACCCTAAAGTTCAAATGTTTTTAACCTGGATGCTGTGGCACTGGGCTGCCCCCAACAACCCCTTAGGGTTACTGAAGTGACTGCTGCTATTGCATTTTAGTTTTAGAGTGCAAGCTTCCCTGATCCTCTACCATAAAGGCATTGAATATCCCTACTCTACAGTACCTTACCATGCTAAAAAATTAGGAACCCAAGACTAAGACACACGGATTTTGATTTCCTAAATAAAACACAATAGCCTACATAACAGAATCTATTTTATCTGCCAAAGCCACACCTCAAATATGCTTGGTGTATGTGACTCACGTGAGGAAATGCAACCCTCTAGTCTCTGGACCCTTCTGACTCAGGTGCAACACCACTGTTGACAAACAGAGATGTGTTGCCTGCAATCTGCCTTATTGCAGAAAGAATAATTTTAATCATGTCTGCATTTTGAGGTCATCTCTAGTGCATACCATTGCAAATAATGAAAATGATTGGGTACCTGAGGTCAGCAAATCCTCTACAGATTTTCTTTGTAAAATTCTGTACTGGTTTCAACTGGTTTTTTAAAATTGGTATTCAAAATTATTGTTTGTAAAATATATTTATTTCTTTGGGTCAGAGGAACATATTTTGAGATATGCCTATACTAATTACTATAAATTATAAAACAAAAAAAACACCAAGACAGGGAAACATTCAACCACAAAACATTTGAAATATAAAGACAAATTAAATAACACTGGACTGCAAAGAAACAACAGGCAAATATATATTACATTAATTAACTGTTCAGTTTATTTGAAATTCCTTATTACGCAGCATCTGCAATGGTTACTTCAACTTCCACTCCAGGCTCAATGCTGATTGAAGTCTGAAGTTATAAATTAAGGAAAGCTATTGATCATAATTAACATGCTGTTTGATAGGCCTTTTTACTTTCTTAACCAATAACTTCCCATTGGCTTGACCACAAAACATTTATATTATCCCAACGTAAGGGGAATAACTCTAAACTACAAATTTAGTTCTTTTACAAAAATGAACGCATCTCGCTAATTTAAAATCCAATTGATGTGAAAAAAATTGCATTATGTAGAGAAATGAATAATCTATCAGATGACACCAAATATGTAGGGGTGTACTAAAAATTTACATACAAAAAAAAATTAAAATGTTAGAAAATATGCAAAAAATTCAATTTGTCACGACAATTTCTGTACATTTATTGATAAATAAATACCTTAGTTTAACTTAGCATGGAACTGAGCAAAACATAGCTCATCACAAAGGTGTGTGTTACACAACACACACCCAAAAACAGTTTCAGGTCTTTTATTCGATTCAGTGCGAACGTTTTTCTGCCGACACTGAAAACATTGTTTTTTGCGCCCTGGGAGTCGAATTCTACGATGCTCCAAAGAAGTTCCAGGAACAGCCAATCCACCAACAGCAGGGACCTCCGCCTGTCTTCTTTTCCTTGAAGAACCCTTCATGAGGCTGCGAGCAATGTCCAAATGGAAATTTAAATGCGACACTGGCTTTGATGTCGGGGGATGTGGCATATTTTTGTATAAAATATACGCATTCAGGGCTGCCGTCTCAACCAAAAACCACAAACAACATCTCCACCATTTGTGGCTTTTTCGGCCAATAGGATAATATGATCTTAGCTGATCATGTCTGTCCACCCCACCCATATTAGCATTGTAGATAAGTACAGACTGGGGGATCTGTTTATCAATAGGGCCGTCTTTTGTACGGCGTGATGCAGTGCCTAATGTAGGCGACGCGTTGGTTGAAATCATGGAGATGGCACGTTTGTCTCTCCACCAACATGCAACCAGACTCCCTATCTGCCTCATTTCACAGTGGTTCTTGTTGATTTTACCTTTGAGGTCCTTGGGCCAGTGTCTCCTGTTTTGTCGAGTTGTCGCACATGAATAGGTGCCACTTGATAACAAATCCGATGCCAACTGCACCGACGAAAAAAAATTGTCAAAATAAAAATGATGATTTTTATTTAGGTATCTGTTGCCTAATTTTTGTATGACATTATAGCCCAGTCCATTGGGCATAATGGTGTCGGATTTCCCTGTATAAAAATCAAAGTCTAAAAGGAATGATGTCGCCGAGTCACAGCAGCACCATACTTTGACACCCCATGGGTGGGGCTTTCCTTTTATATATTGTTTGAAAGACAGTCTGCCTCTAAAAGGTATCATAGCTTCGTCAAAAGCTATAGCAGCTCCAGGTCTGTATAATGTATTACAGGCATCTTTTACAGCTGTGATGACTGGTCTGATTTTATACAAGGGATCGTACCCATCTTGGCCTTTCGGGATATAATTCCTGCTGTCAGCCAGGTGAAAGTATCGAGATATTTCTTGATACCTATTTCTTGACATCACATCTGCCACACTGGATACTTTTAACAGAGGATCTGTTGACCAGTACATAGTGTATGCTGGTAGTTTGTGCACACCAAACATCATATTGATATATATGAATGTTTGAATGTCACTGACAGTGACAGGAGTGAAATTGTTAGCATTCCTGTAGGCAGCATACAAATTGGTCTGGTCAGAAATCATTTGTATAATTTCATCAGGAAAAAATAATTTAAAAAATTCCACTGGCTGAGCCTGATGATCAATATTCATGTTTACAATATTAGGCCCAACACCTGATGTAAACATCTCAATTTCCACTGGATTGAGCGTAGCACTCCAAGGAAAAGACTGAGTAGTAGTAGTAGTAGTAACTTCACTATCGACACTATCGTCGTCGGAGCTCTCACTGTCAGTATCAAGATTGCTACCACTATCAAAAACACTTTCATCAGGAGTTTCGCCAAATCCATTTTCAATGTCACTTTCATTGGAATCACTATCGCTATCGCTTTCATTACAATTATTGGAAACCAAACTTTCTAAAAATCGGAAAGCCATGCTTCAAATTCAATGATTTTCAAAAATCCGTAGCTCGCGTGTCTCTCAATGTAATTCGTTTCCGTAAAAAGGAAAAGGAAGTAGATCTTTTCTACTTTCATACTATAGCTGGTTTATTATTTTATACCAACGTTTTCTGGTCCAATACATCGTTTATTTGGCATGTATATATAGCCGGGGATGGCGGGCGATACGGTATAAAACGCTAGCGGGCGATGGCGGGGGATACGGGAAGTTACTGGTTAATCCTATTTATGACCCTTGCGTAAGAATAACTTTAAAAGTTCAAAAGTAATGTTCAAGTTAAAGGGAATACTTTTAAATAATTAAGTCTAAATTAAATTTAAATACTTAAATAATACCGCTAATACAAATTAAAATATATAAATCAGATAATATCTCAAAGAAAGGATACAATCTGCTTAACAATTTCAGATGGGCTGTGCAAGTCAATAATGCGTTTGTGAATTCTCATCTGGTACCTGTCCCAGGTCTTGGAGCCCTCACCACAAGGAGTTTTGCGGGTGGTAATGCGCAAAATTTTGGTGGGCATGCGAACTGGCCCTTTGACTTTCAGATTCTTTTCTTTGGCTCCTTTGATAAGATCAGCACATACTGTAATGATAAACATAAATTGAATGATGAAAAGAAAACAATTGCAACCAATGCCAAATTTCTAGGCCTGCAAATGGGGAGGCAGGCTTAGCATTGCAGTCGTGGAAGTAATTTGTATGGTTTTAAGCAACATTACAAGTACATGGATTCAAGTTTGACCGGTATCAAGAATCATCAAACACATAACCCAACCATAACCCTCTATAAAAATAATAAGCTAGTTAGCTTTGTTAAGTGCTGCCTCCTTGTAACAACATGTCAAGTCATGAGATCAGCTGGTTTAATGTTGAAATGTGTTGATGAAATTGCAGCCAAGTTTAAATTAAATGAATATTGGGCCAGGATAAACATTTCTCTTCTCTGTGAACTAGTACCGGTGCCAAAAGATTTAAAATTAGAAATACAGTAAAAATCTCCCGTTTTACTACCTTTAAATTGCCATTAAAACGAGGTCTTAAAAAAAGAGGTAGGAACATTTTGAAAATTAAGTAAACTATTAAAATTAATACAAAAAAGTACACATACCATTAAGTATAGGCAATATCTAACATCTTTCTTAACATATACTAAACTCTGTCTCTCAACCAATAGTAACTATCTACTGTTCCTCATTAATTCCTAAATAAAAATAATTTCTGGTACCGGTATGGTTCTAATGGTAGTTGTTTAAAAGCGTGTGTAAGTGCTGAGGGCATGCTTAGTTATATTTATAAGATAAGCGCATTAATATTGTTGTAATTATTTTTATTCAATCATTTAAAAGTTATTTTAATATGGTGTCGGCAAGGTCTGAAAGGCCCTGCTCAGGCCAAATCTGTTAAGCTCCTTGGAGTTATTTCCCCTTCACTACTTCCTAGTTACTTTAGTGCATCGTCTGTTAAGTTTTAAATGAAACTGCTTTCTTCAAGCGCACAAATATAGCATTGCTATGGAATCTGACTTTGTCAGATGCTAGGACCTAAAATTCAGTTAATAGAAGTCGCGATTTAGAGGAAGTCATTTAAGAGAGGTCGTTTATTTATGTACAAAGCATTGGTAAATTTTTTCCAGGTCGCACGCTGGAAGTTGTTTAAGAAAGGGTCTCAAAACGGAGATTTTACTGTATTTGCAGCATACCCTTTTCCAAACTTTTCACTACTCTGCTAGTTAGAGTGATGCGGATACGGTGGATGGGAGCTTCATCCCCTGCTGTTTTCAAAGAGCTATCTTTTGTATAGTTTTGATCTTTCAAAGTTGAAGTCTGAAATTCAGAAAAAAAGATTTAATAATTAAAGTTAGTTGTTAAATAGTATAATTATAATACTTTTAAAAGCTTAGGACTCCCCAAGTGACGATTTGTGTAGCCATCTTCTTGAAAATGGATCCCCATCCTTCTGTTTTCAAATAATGATAAGGGGCTTGCCCAAATGTTAAGATAAATTACTAATTATTTAGGCTATAATTGCATAACATTAAAATTAATACACCATCGATTCTGAAAATAAAAGTTGTATAAAGGCTACATGCGTCCGGCGACCAAGCCACATGACCGCCGTAACAAAGTGGTGAGAGATATTTGTCCGTCTGCCTTGTCACATGACCGCGAATGATTCAAAACTATTGTTAATTTTAAAATCTATTTCTCTACCAAGTAATGTACTGAGTATCTTGCAAACAAAAAATTGAAAAAATTCTTGGGTATATTACCAAAACAAAGTGGGGGTTAAGTAATGATGCATTCTAGAAGGAAGCAATGCTGAGAGGGAGAGAATTACGGTAATAAAAATTACGAATGGAGGGTGATAAAGAATTAAGTTTAATGGCGGGGAGGCCGATAGTTTACAAAGAAATAGACCCTACATCTTAATATAGGCTGATATAGTGGCAGCCTAGCCTACTTAGGCTCATACAATACTAAATACTAATCCTGAAATACAACAGAATGTGGAGGTGAAGTCCATAGTAAAAAATACCAACGAACAATGTTTCTTATAAGCTGCGTGACTGTGCACAGTTATGCAAAGAATTTGGTTTAATTAATTATTCATGTGCCAAAGTTGAAAGTTTAAGTCGACCCTAAACAGTATTTTAGTGATAAGGAATGCGTTGCCTTATATAAACTATATAGTCATTGCGCATGACGTGATCAGCGGAATGAGGCCACAGAATGTGGAGATGCAGTCCATGTTAAAAAAGGACAAACCAAGTCGTACTTTAAAAATTAATAACTTTAAAACTACAACAGCTAAAATTATGATTTTGGTGTTATAATTCTGTAAAAAAATTAGCATCTATATGTATATAGGTACTTGGATATGAGGCTATTTTTACCCCTAGGATTTTGAGACTCTTTTTTTGGTGTGCTGGATGATAGGGTTCACTAAAAAATTATTTTTTTCGCGCTAGAAATGTCGGATCAACGAACGAATTACTGTTCTAGTTACGTTAATGAACGGGCTTTAGCGACATCCATTTTGTTTTCAGTATTATCAGTATGTCGTGAATAAAAAAAAATGTGAGAAAGCAGCTTAAGTCTAATTTATCAATATTTTGAAAACTATTCGTTGTCCCATTTTAAATCGACCTGGTGTACCTGTAGAATTGTATCAAAAATGACCATGTAAAATTTCAAGTCTCTAAGATGGCCATAACAATGTTATTTTTTACCAGAACGGGTCTAAATCTTGAAGAAAAAAAAATGGCCGAAAACGAAAGTGACAAACCGGAAACAGTATTATTGAACAATAGTTGACAGATAAGAAAGCCCAAGAAATTTTATAATGCTTCAAGCAAGTTCCATCTTGAATAATATTAGGTTTTATTGTAATATCTATACAATAATAGACATATAAACTAATATTTTATCAGATATTGCTCCATTTCAAATTAAAGCATGTCTACATGTCCCGCGCCGGACGTATATCTCCCGCACTATTTGTCCGGCGACCATGTCACAAAGTGGCGAGAGATATCTTGTCGGTCAGCCTTGTCACGTGACTGCGAATAATTCAAAACTATTGTTAATTTTAAAATCTATTTCTCTACCAAGTAATGTACTGAGTATCGTGAATGCAAATAATAGAAAAAAACTTAAGTGAAAGTGGCTTGTAAACATTTTTGTTTAGTTTGTTATTTGAGTTTGTGTACCAGTAATCCATAAAATAAATTAGGGGCCAGTAAGGAGTAGGCAACCAATAAAAGGAAAAGATTTCATTTTAAATTGTTTAAATTGCTACAAAATATTTAAAAACATCTCATGTAACTACTGTTGCTGATGAACATGATAATATAAATATAGTATAAAATATGTTTAATTAAAATGGGAAAAAATAAATTATTCTATATCCAGTATTGATCCTCAAATCACAATAACGTCAAGCGACCACTCTACCACACAAGATCTACCAATTTACACTTCGTTCGGAATAATAACAACTACTAGCCGTCCAGCGGTCACGTGACAAGCCGCCGGACGTATATCTCGCGCACTATTTTACCGGCGCGCCGGACGTGTAGACCCTTCGTAATTTTTATTGGAAAATTGCCTGTTATATTTCCTGTTTTAAAATAAATTACGTTTGGTCTTAATTTTTTTTAAAGTTTCTTTTTAATGACATTAAAAAATATTTTAAAAATATTCTATTAATTTTATTTTAGTTTTTAAAGCAACAAAGATGTTGATAATATGATGATGAACACTTCTGGAAAGTTTCATATTATTTGTCCACTCTGCTATAAAATTATGAGCCATTTCGTTAAAACAATTTGAAAAGAGGTCACAAATCTCTATGTAAAAAAAGTGATTTTTTATTCACAAAAAAAATATCTTTTTAACCGAAAGTGCTACATGAAAAATGAAAACATATTATTACTTCATATAACAAGGGCTATCATACAGATGTGTTCATTTCTTAATTTATTCAATTTGAAAATTTTATCCAAGTACCTAAGACTATAAGCTTTACAACAACACCAATTTCATCTTTCTATCTTTTATAGAAGTGGAGTTATGATTTTTTTGGTGATTTTTTTAAAACAAGGGCAAGAAGGGCTATCATTGTATAGATACTTCGGTAAACCAAGGGAGGCTACTACTTTTTGTGTATCGGAAATGGCAATCGGCGCCGAAAAATCTGAGTTTTTAATTTTCCGATGTGTGTGTCTATTTATTATTAAATGAGTGCTTTCTATATATATTTGAGTTCCGTTTCCGGCCTTATAATTAGGTAGACATGTTGGCCTACATTTACATTGCTTTTTTTTTTAATTTTTCAATCGACCTGTATTTTGAGATTCCCCTGTAAATGTAAGGCATCTTTCACTATAAAATTCGTATAGAAGTTCAACTTTTATGTCTTTAAAAAAAAAGTCTTATTCTGTATTATCTATCGATGTGTATTTGTGTCAATTCTCATTGAGTTAGGACATGTCGATCACTTGTTATGCTCACTTGAGTGAACCCCTATATGGTAATGTAGCTCAGCCCAATTTCGATAAGGAAGTGGCCACGCCCCCTTTCAGTGGCGGAAGACGCCGTTACTTAGGAAATATTTAATTATTTCCACTATTTACATCAAACCCGGTAGAGTCCATATTATACATGATCAAAATTCGCCGTGTGCAAAATGTCATGGCAGCCATTCACAGTGACTTGCATAAGGGCTATTATTTACTACTATCTCAGAGATTTCATTCATAAAAGTTTGCCGTGTGCAAAAACTATTCAACTAGGTCAGGGAAAGCTTGAATTAATTAGTCATGTAACAAAGTTGAAAGTTCAATAGTTCCCAAACAGTATTTTCGTAATTAGGGCATGAGTTGCCTTATATTATATAGACTATATAGCAAATATTGGTATAATGGACCTCGTAGATTTGGTAAACAGAAAAGCCATATATTAATACATTATATTAAATTTACTGATAGAAATAATGCAGTTAGATAAGCTACAATCAATAGGTACTTCGGTAAGTCAAGGGAGACTACTACTTTTTGTGTATGGGATTTCGCAATCGGCGCCAAAAAATCAGAGTTTTTAATTTTCCGATGTGTGTGTCTATTTATTATTAAATTAGTACTTTCGATATGTATTTGAGTTCCGTTTTCGGCCTTATAATTAGGTAGACATCTTGGCCTACATTTTAATCAATTTCTTTTTCATTTACAATCAGTCAGCTTTGAGAAAATCCTTGGTAAATATAAGGCAACTTTCATCATTAAAATTAAGTCGAAGGAAAAAATTTGTCACTACCAAATTTTTTTTGCATCTGGGGAATCTATTGATCTACATGTATGCCAATTTTCACAGCGATAAGTGTCTTACGAGAGACGCTATGTTTCTGCGCGTTCGCAGCAGGTCATGCAGCTCGCTCAACCTAATTTCGTCATGGGGTGGGCCACGCCCCCTTTGTAATGGCGGAAGTTGCCGATACTTAGGAAATATTAATTTATTACCACTATCTACATCAAAATAATTGATAACTTGTGTTTCAGAATGCATTTTGAAGACATTTAAACTGGAATGTTTTAATTTGAGCTTTAACAACCCGGTAGAATCCATATTATAAATGATCAAAATTTACCGTGTGCAACACGTTGTCATTGGCAAACATTCACAGCCACTTGCATAACGGCTGTATCGTAGTACTACCTCAGAGTTTCATTCATAAGAGTTTGCCGTGTGCAAAAACTACTATACCATTGGTCAGGGAAAGCTTTAATTAATTATTCATGTGCCAAAGTTGAAAGTTTAAACTAAGTCGACCCTAAACAGTATTTTAGTGATAAGGCGATGCGTTGCCTTATATAAAGTATATAGTCATTGCGCATGACGCGATCAGCGGAATGAGGTCACAAGATGTGGAGGTTTCGTCCATAGTAAAAAATACCAAACGAACTCACACTTTAAAAATTCATAGCTCAAAAAGTACTTAAGCTAAAAAGTTGATTCTGGTTTCATTTTTCGAAGTGTCTACACGTCCGGCGCGCCGGACGTGTAGTGCACAAGATACACATCCGGCGACTTGTCACGTGCGGACGGCTAGTAGTTTTTATAATTCCAAACGAAGTATGATTTAGTACATCTTGTCTGGTCTTGTGGTAGAGTGGTTGCTTGACGATAGGAAGGTTTGAGGATCTATACCGGGGATAGGGTCGTTTTTTTTCTTCCCTATTTAATTAAAATATTTTGTATATATTTATATTATCATGTTCCTCAGCAACAATAGTTTCATGAGAAGTTTTTAAATATTTTGTAGCAATTGAAATAATTTAAAATGAAATCTTTAACTTTTATTGGTTGCCACACTGGTCCCTAATTTATTTTATGGATTACTGGTACACAAAAAATAAACTAAACAAAAATGTTTACAAGCCACTTTCACTTAAGTTTCTTTTTACTCAGTACATTACTTGGTAGAGAAATAGATTTTAAAATTAACAATAGTTTTGAATTATTCGCAGTCAAGTGACAAGGCTGACCGACAAGATATCTCTCGCCGCTTTGTTACGGCGGTCATGTGACTTGGTCGCCGGACACATAGTGCGGGAGATAGACGTCCGGCGCGCCAGACGTGTAGACACTGCCTTCATTTTTTTATTTGAAATTAGCTCTAACTAACTGTGCTATTAAAAAAATTATTTAAATTTTGTATCCAAGTGCCTAGCTACAATTTATCTATAATTGTTAACATTATTAAACTTATTTTTTTAATACAGCATTAATACAGCATTAGTTCTGAAAATAATATTATCATTAAAACAAGAGTTATATAGCTCGTGACGCGAACAGCGGAATTGGGTCACAGATTGTGGAGATGCGGTCCATGTTAAAAAAGGACAAATTAAGTCGTAATTTAAAAATTCATAACTTTAAAACTCAACAGCTAAAAATATGATTTTGGTGTTATAATTCTTTTAAAAATTAGCTCTATTCAACTATGTCATTGGTTTATTTTTTTTTTTTTTTTTCAAAGTATCTACTCATTTTATCATACAGATCTCAGATGGCCTAAAAAATATGATTTTGGTGTTATAATTCTTTTAAAAATTAGCTCTATTCAACTATGTCATTGGTTTATTTTTTTTTTTTTTTTCAAAGTATCTACTCATTGTATCATACAGATCTCAGATGGCCTCAGATGTGTTCATTTCATAATTCATTCAATTTGAAAATTTTATCCAAGTACCTTAGGAGCCAAAACGATCAATAAATTGATCGTGGGCCCTTAAGATATAGAAGAAGAAGAATTACCATTTTTGTCTTGATCTAGCCGACGTATTCAAAGTAAATGTATTAATTCTTTGAACAGCGGTGAGCCAGCGACTTATTCCCAACACACGAGGGGTGAAAAAGGAACCTTTAAAGCCGTATTTCCGGTACCAAGAAGATTTGAATGGTCCATAAAATTTTAGTCCAATTTTTTTAATTTTTTTATTTTAAATGTTGATGGCTTTTTGGGAGGGGGGGGGCGCTGAAAATATGAAAATAAAGCAAACAAAGGCGTTCTGAATGTGCTCATACTACGTCTCATAGGCATCACTTAAATTTAAAAAAGAGCGGGAGAGGGTAGTCAAACTCGGCTGTTGGACAAATAATTTATATTATAGGCCAACTTTTTAAATAAACGTTTATACTTAAAACTTAGTTTACCTGTATTTGAATGATTAAATCTTGCCTAATCTTGTGTCCTTATAAATTATATGGTAAATGTTAAGCATTTCAAAATAGATAGGTTTCTCAAGTTTGATGGGGCTCAATTTTAGTTACTGCCGTGGGCGCCTTTATGCACTCTGCCTGCATGCGAAGACCAGGGTACCAAAAAAAAAAAAGTGCAAATTTTGAGCTGCTGTTCGCTGATGATGCCGCCTTAACATCGTACACAGAAGAAGGTCATCACCGCTACCACGCATTTTAAGATTTTGGACTGACCATTAGTCTAAAGAAAACAAATATCATGAAGCAAGAAACACAGTTCTCTCCAAACATAGGCCAACTACTGTCAGTAGATGAGAATTTCAGCACCAACGACTATGTCCAAATTGAATAAGCGGGTGTGGAATGATCTTAAACTAATTGAAAGTATAAAACTAAGCGTCTAGTAGTCATGTGTGCTCAGTACACTCACATATGGCAACTAAGCGTCTAGTAGTCATGTGTGCTCAGTACACTCACATATGGCAACTAAGCGTCTAGTAGTCATGTGTGCTCAGTACACTCACATATGGCAACTAAGCGTCTAGTAGTCATGTGTGCTCAGTACACTCATATATGGCAGAGAAGTGCGGATCACATAATATGCGAATCATGAGCGGAAACCAAAAAGCTACTACCAAATATGTCTGTGTCGCATTTTGCGAATTCGATGGCAGGAAAAAGTACATAAGACAGAGGTTTTGGAACGCTTCAAAATGTTATAATGCTCAGTTCACGCGATCAATTTTTCGTCAAATATTTTTAATTAACGCACTATTTTACATTAACACACAAAAATAGTGCGTTCATTAAAAAATGTGACCGTGTTAATTGAGCATTAGAAAGAGGCGTCTTTAGCTTTTTAGGCCATATAAGGAGAAGGGAGAACTGCCGTATTCCAAGGAATATGTATGGAGAGTTGACAGAAGGGACAAGACTTTTTGGACGGCCGGAATTTAAGGACGTTTGCAAATGGAACATGAGAGAAGCCAACATAGATATCAACGAACAGGAGGAGATCATAGCTGAGCACTGTTCCAGCTGGAGAACAACGGTGTGTGAGGGAGTCAAACAGGCAGATGATGAGCGAAACAAAGCCCTTTCAACAAAAAGAGCATTACGGAAGGCTAACTTTCACCAGGAGTCAAGGTCCTCCTTCGAGAAGAGCAGCTGAGACTGTCATTCCAGGTTCGGCCTTTTAAGCCATTTGATGAAGTGTCAAAAGCTATGCCATCGAATCGAGAAGATTAAGGATGCCATAGTGGCGTAGCTGGGGGGGGGTGCAACGGGAGACACCAGCCCAAAGGGGGGGGGGGACACCAAATTGAAAAATTGTATATTTAGAGAGCACATACTGCTTGGTATAACCGAATTTCATGAAAGGAAAACTGATCACACGTACATTTTCCACGCATGTAACCAATCCAAATGCGTGCTTTCTTAAAAGTTCAAGGTTGATGCGTCAGAAATGGGGTGACCTTATAATTAGGTCAGAAAAATTCCGTTTTGACCATGTTTTATCGCCGATTGAAGTGTTCAGTAACTTTCGTAAATGACAGGAATCTATGTTTATCTAACATCTGAGAAATAAAGCTTCCCATTGATATTAAAATATGATGTGGCCGGGCGGTGCTAAGTATATAAATTGAATTAGTAAAAACATTAAAAAATGACTTTTTACCCATGTATAGGGTTAACAAAATGATATTTTACAAAATTTTCTAATCTATTTTAATATTTAATTTTAAAAAAAAAAATATATATATATATATATGCCAGAAATTAAAATTAAAATTTTCGCCGATTTGTCGCAAGCACCGCGCCTTAACATTTGTGCACGATTTTCATACAGCACAATCACAATGTCTTTTACACATTGTCTGTGATTTCACGTTTATCTGCTACCTTTAACTTTGGCCTGATTTACTTGAATAAGATAATCATACACATCAGTATCTGCAGACGAAAGGCTTTACTTTTGACAAAGTAGTGACCAACCCAGATTGTTTCTGCCCGAGAAGAGCTGTCACTATTGTTAAGGCACTTTTAAAATCAGGCCAATATGGAATTTCAGTAGAGAGAAGATTAAGTTTTTAGAAGAGAATGCAGGAGAAAAAATAAAAGATGCCAGACTCTCTTTGCGAGAAGGAAACAGTAGGGAGATGCTGAAGTGTATTGATGGCTTTTATTTTGAACTCCAGATCAGATGATCAGCGATCAAAGTAGCAGTTATGTTTGAGGCTGTTCAACCCCAGAGTCTACTATCAGTAAGTGAAGAAGAGTTATTGGTGTCCGTTCCAAAGTTAGTCTCTTTTTTTACGATGAGGTATCAGAAGATAACCTTTTAATAGAAATACCAAAGGCTTAGAAGATACCTAAAGGCATCTGATATTTAATTTCACAAATTCATAGACTGGTCAGTATTTGGTGTTTTGAAATTCATAGCTGAATGGGTGTTTCTAGAATCTCTTCCAATACTCTCACTAAACCTTCATTTTTTCTTGCGATCTGTGTGTCTGTGGCTTCACTTTATACATATTATACTCTGCTCATATAATGTCGAAAATGTTTTTTGTTTTTTTAAAAATTTATTTATAGGCCTACTTTAAGGAAGAAATCCCCCATAAAAATATTTCTTTTGGCGCACATTTTTTATCTTTTAACATTGGCTAGATTGCCTAGTCTAATCATGTCTAATGATCTCAATAAACCATTTTTTATTCTACCTTTGAAAGTTTATAACTCTGTTTCTAAAAATTTCACCATATTTTAAAACGTAGACTTGGCCACATTTAGAAATACCATGATGTCTAATTGATTGGGACAAAATTGCTCTTAATAAAATTCATTTATTGTTAATACAAATAGCAGAAAAACCTTTTTTACAAAAATTTCAATGTAGTAAAACTTTAATAAGACCACCCTAGCGGCGATACCACTTCGGTGGATACCGAACATGACGTCACGTATTCCACGTTTGTAACAAGATGGCGTCCTTGGTTAGTAAAAGATCCATCCTTTTTGTTGCCATTTTTTTGTGTTTTCAAATAGCGAATAACTCTAATACGGATTCCTTACCAAGAAATAACCTATTTAATTATTTGAAAATGTATGATTTTGTATGACACTGCTCAGTTTTTTATGTGGTCTAGCTGAGGCTAATAATGAGTAATTACGGTAGGTCTTCAGTCTTCTTCTACTTCAAGTTGTCTTCTTCTGACTTCTAAGACTACGCCGATCTTTTCTGACACTAAACTTGTGTCGTCCCACAAGTTAGTTGTTGATCACTGTACACTACTTTACAGTATAGGTCGATTAAACTCTCATGCAAATGACTACACTCAAGTGTCTACAATCTACTATACTATGCCTATGCCCTACCTATGACCTATGCCCCCAATTTATTTTCTATAATTTCACAAAACTTATCTTAGAATAAATGTAAAAAATCTTCTTTTTTTTGGTCTCCATCTATGATTGTTTTTTTTTCATACCACCCTCAACATTGCTAACAAATATTTAAAGTTCGAAGTGGTTATGCGCAGCCGACTGCGTATAACCCTGAGAGTTATACGCAGTCGGCAAGTCACGTGAGGTCTATATGAGTCCTGTGTTACAGTATTAGTATCGATCGATAAAGGTGCCTCCTTATCAGATTGACTGGGTGGTCGAATGGTCTAAACTGAGCAAACATCAAGTTGGTGGACTTGAGTTCAATTCCAGCCGAAGGTCAGCCATGAATATGTGTTAGTTGTTATGCTTGTTCTCGAGAATGGAGCAAAATGTAGGCTTAATGTAGGGACCTCAGTATCGACCGGAAATACCCGAAAAACGGGTATCGTATTTTCGTTGTCATTATGGCGACCTCTACTTTTTAATTTACTGAGGGTATCGTTGTTTCGCGTTTCATAATCGATATTTAGCATAATAATATAATTTTACTTCCGCCAATTACTTAAAGCCGACATCTTTCCTGTTATATTAAGAGTTCGTTTGATTTTTTGGGTCAAGATTAAAGCTTTGAAAATTGAAGTTAAAAATTGGTCAACTTCACTCAAGAATAACTTAATTTAAAAAATGCGCTCTTAAATAAAAATACTCCGCTCTTTTAGTTTATATGTTCATTTAAAACATATCCAAAATTCATGAGTGTAGACCATGGGTGGGCTTCAAAAACGAATTTCCAAGATGTCATTTTTTTAGGCTATGTAATTTGTCATCATGGCCACCGTGCTTGTCTGCTTATTTCCAATTATCGATAGCAGCCGTGGGGTAATTAATAATTCATTAAGTTGGTTATCCAGAGTGTAAATGGGAAATATAACTAATAATAAATCATTTTATATAAATAAAAAATGTTTTATAACATAAATAATTATTATTGGCTTATTGAATATCAGTGATTTTAATTTTTGGGTTGGTTGCCATGGACCTGGCTGACACTGACATGGGAATGATAAGCTCTTGTCTTTGACTTAGATAGTGATAGGCTTAGTTTAAGTATTATAATAGTATTTATACTATTATAAATGATTTAAGGAGTGGGATAAATAGCTTTTATTACAACTAATATATTTATCATTTATATTAGTTTATATATTTATAGATAAATATTTATTTGTATATATATAATATATATAATGACCATTAGGCTAGAGGCCTTGTATACATATAATATAGTATAATACAAAGTATACTATATCAGGGTTAAGGCCTAGACCCAACCCAACTAATTTGTAGGGCCTATTATAATAAATTATATTTAATGATATTTTAGGATATGTAATAAAATTTTAATGAATATTGTGATTCTTACTTAAGGCATAAACTAAGTAAAACATTTTGAAATATTCACTTACCTTTGGTATTGAAATATCCTATATTTAATCACATATCACAATATTCCACAAGAGAATTATTATATAATCCTCGGTTTCTCAAAGAAAAAACACACTTTCTGGCACTACAATCCAAGAATTACTTAAGATATTATTACAGAACAATCATAATAACCTGTACTTACCTCTAGTAAATGACTAGAACTTATTTTATTAACAGCTAAAGTCAAAGTTGATTCTAATAATACATGTGGATTTGTAAAACAAGATTACAAACTTAAAATAAATGACATGCTGATTGTTTTGTCATACTCATAGGAATAATATAATATATAGTATACATATGTAGAAAATGGTAAAATAAAAAGTGTAATTGTCAATTTTAAATAAATAAAACAAATAATCCCTTTATTATTTGTTTATGCTTATAAATGCTAAACAATTCCACAGAAAATCTGCAATTAATATCTAAAGAATATTATTATTATTATGATTGTTGGGAAATTAAAAACAAAATTAAAACAAAATTTTAATTAATTAATTACAAATAAGTGATGAGTCAGCATTTTTATACATTTTTAATAGGCAAATAATAAAGTTTTTTTTTTTAATATTTGCGGCACATTAACAAAAACTAATGTATATTTTGTGGCTTTATTTAGAAGTACTCTTATTTAACTATGTTCCCTGTAAATATTATATTTTTGTCTCATTTTATAATAAAGTTATAGGCGTTAAAAAAAAAAGCAAAATGAGGGTCACAAATGTGGAGGAAAATCCCATAGTAAAAAAGTGGTTTTGAGGTCCCTACTAAAAAATTCATAACTTTTGAACCACTTGAGCTAGAAAGTTGATCTTGGTGTTTTTGTAATCTATTCTCCAGGCTCTATACAGCTGTAGTATTTTTATATTTTTAAAAATGTTTTGAAATTTTCATCAAAGTGACTACTTATTGTTTTATTTTGTTGTGGCTAAAACATGTTGAAACATGATAAGAATTATTAACTTGACCAATGTAAGGTTAATAATGTTATTCTTAAAATGATCATATTATATGTTTGTGTTGTTAATATATATTTTGTGCTGTTAACTAATTTTGTGGCAGATAAAAACATGTTTCTCTGGTACAGTAATTATAATCATGGGTGATGAGTAGCAGAAAAATAGCTGTAGGGGCAGGGGGTTCTGTAGAGAGGGCACTGTATGTAAGTAATACTTTCAAACAGTTATAGTTTTGCATGGAAGCAGAAAACTGTTACATTTATGTCACAAAAAAAATCATAAATTATATAATTTTTAAAAATAAATAGAATATATTTCCTGAATTAGTCAGTAAAACCAACCACATGATGGTCATAGCAACATATAAAAAACTAATCAATCAGAATACAGAACTAGACTTAGACCATGGAAATGCCTTTAAAAAAATCATCTTCTCAGGCTTAGACTCTAAGAAATGTAGACTTTGACTTAGATTTATAATTATAATATATAATAATAAAATAATAATAAAGTTCATTTCAAAAACACGCTTCATCCCCAAAGGCTCGAAGCGGGGTACATAGTGAACAAAAAACAAATCTATAATTTACCACATTTAAAACAAACGCAACACTACAAAAACTAATTACAAGCATACAATGTCAAAGTCTTTCAACCCATTTCAACCGTGATACAAGCAATAATACTAATAATAGCACTAATACTAATACTATTACTATCATTCAATTTAATTAAAATTAATTCAATTAAAATTTTACGTTAAACACATTAAAGTTATAGTTCAAAACAACACACAATGCAGCTAATTACACATAATACTTTTTTTAAAAAATTGCCAAACTAGCGGTAATAAACCTTATTTGGCTAAATTCCCAGCCGACTGCGTATAACCCTGTGTATATTCTGTGTTATATAGTCCAATAATATTAACCCTATAACTGTCTAGAACAAATTTCTATAATAGTGATAAGCCATTTTTAGCTACTTCGGTAAATTATGAGAGATCTCCTCGGGGTATCCGCCATCTTGGTTGACAAAACCTGTTAATTTTGTCACTAAACCTAAACTAAATGTATCCCTATGCCTAACCTGAACCCTAAATCGATCCCCATGCCTAACCTGAAACCTAAATCGATCCCTATGCCTAACCTAACCCTAAATCAATCCCTCAACCTAACCTAAACCCTAATTCTATGCAACTATAATAAACACGCAATGACGTCATGGTCTTCCCATTAAAAATCAGCCGCAATTTCATATTCATATTCATTTGCTTGTCAAAAATGACAAAAATCCCAGACTCGGACTAAATGAATTCAGAGACTCTTACAATTATAAATTTTCTGAAAGTCAGTGAAAGTACATTGGACAAGGAATCTTATGGGATGAAAAGAATTTGTTTTTATATTATGTAGGCTTTTACAGAGTGAGTAAAATTGTAGTACTCGCTCAACTTCTGAATTCAACCCACCCTAAATACTCCATAAATTGTTCATATTATCATAATTTATGGTTACTTACCTGGAAAATTGTGATATTGGTGAATTTTTTCATTCACTGCCTTCAAATTTCTGTCATACAAAATACATGGGGGGAAGGAACAAAATGAGTTTAAAAATTCCTTTTCATTTGAAGTTATTAAATCCATTTTTATTTATTAATTTATACCTCAGAACATATACAAACATGATAATCTTAGGGGTAGATCTTTGGGATCAAATCCGTGTCTTTTTCTGTTCGATTTCCACCCTTTCCCAATCGAATGTGTCTGTAACAATACAACTAAGCTTAGGGATAAAATTGTCAATATCTCGACATCACCGCTAGAGCCTATACTGTCATTACTAACACATGGAATAGCTTTGCTTTCATTTTAATTTATTTCCAATAAAGAAATTCTGTGTTAATTTTGACATCCCAAAGGGAGGGCCCTCTCCTGCATCAGACAGTATGGCGGTGAAAAAATTTGAGAAAATTTCACACCTAATTAATCACAAAAAAAGTCCCTGATAAAAGCATGTAAACACACTGATAGTAACGGAAATAGGAAGCAAACACATTTTTATAGAGTGATTTCCCCTTAAACAGTATAATTTAAATCGATTCACATTTTTATGACAATTTGCTAATGTCAGCCGCGACACCACAGAAAGGGGTATAACGGCTGATGATTGGCTGTTATGACAGTTATAGGGTTAATTTAAATGATTGAAAGTGTTAAGATTAAATAGACCCCTATCATGCATTATGTCAGCTTGACATATCCCCCTGAATGCTAAGTCAGTACCCCTCACTTAAGCGTAAATTCAGCCCTAAATTTACACACACACACACATATCCCCCCCCCCTGCGTAGATATTCAAACCAAAAATCTATGACCTAACCCTGAAACCATGTGTTCGTGTGCTATAATAATCTCTTGACTATTAAGAAAATTATAAATTTATTAAATTATATTAAAAATCATTTTTGAAATATTTAAAATAATGAAAACCCAACTAACAGTCATCAAATACACTTTTAAACAATTTATAAATCCAAAAGTTTTAAGAAAAGTTAAAATCTACTTTACAAAATGAACAGACGATGACCCAGTCAAAGTGGATGACCCAGATTCAAATGGCCTCATTCTGATTTGAAGTATTACAATTAGACACCCTATGAAATATGTTTTTTTAAAAATCTATCAATCAAAAACATTCCATCTGCCGATTAATATAAAAAAGGAAAATAGTAAAAATCTGCCTATAAAAAAAGGGTCCCCTCATCAGAATCTTAGGAGCGAAACAGAAAGCGCACATTGTCCAAAAGTAGTAGTATCGGTATTAGGGTAATAGAATAATTTATTAGTACTATATTATTTTTATACTAACCTATATGATGTAAGTAAGGGCTTTGATATCGCTCTGGAAAACTGGATATCGGGTATCGTAATTTTGCTGTCAAAATGCCAACATCCCCTTTTTAATTTACAAATGGTAGCATTGTTAGGATTTTTTTTGCCACCATCTATTTCCACCATCAACTTAATTTATATATGTTTGTTGTTGATTTGAAACTTTTCTTTTATAAAAAATTTGATGTTTTGACACACCAACGAGGAATATTCATGTGTGGAATCAATCTATGTAAAGAATTTTCTGTGCAGAATATTTTTGGTGCGCACAATTGTAAATTTGAAATATTTTGAAATTCATAGAACCATAAAAAGTAAACCATAGTGAAGGGCCCAACTAGCCAGTAGGCCTATTATTTAACTTTCAAAGTGGCTAAAAAATATTTTTTTAACACATGTTAAAAATGGCTTTTTTATTGACCTCCAATTATAATTGAACAGCATATAGATTTTGAAAAAGCCACTGATAGTGTTGAAAGGAAACTTTGTGAAAACTATTGCATCACTATTTATGAGGGGACACTAACTGAGAGTCTTTCGAGAAAGATTCAGGATTGCGCTACGGCTTTCTATTCTCACCATTTCTCTTTCTTATAGTATTTAAGTCCTAGATCGGATAACGAGGAGGACAACAGGAAGTTGGGGCAATGGAATACAATGGACCCTTTTAAGTGACTAGAAGACCTGGATTTTGCAGATTACATAGCCTTAGTTAGTCCAAAGCCAAAACAAATACAATATACAGCTGAAAAACTTGATATAATTTCTAACATGTGTAACCAGGCAAACAAGACCCTGGAGTTCTTGAGGCATAATCTAAAGATTGGCAACACCAGTGTGAAAGAAAGAGCCTATAAAGCCTTTGTTCCGTTTTAGATTATGCATCTTCAGTCTGGGACCCATTTACCCAGAAGAGCATTGACAGGTTGGAGGCTGTCCAGCGACGGGCAGCACGCTTTGTCCTGAGCCGCTACAGGAATACCTCTAGTGTTGGCAGCATGCTGGAAACACTGGGCTGGTCACTATTGGAGGAACGACGACGCCTATCCAGGCTCTCCATATTGTATAAGATAAATAATGGGCTAGTCCACTGTTCCAGTATTAAACAGAAACTCGTCCCTCTCCCCATAGACAGCGACGAGGCCATGACAGGCAATTCCGGCTCTTACCAGCAAGAAGCCAGTATAGGAACTGCTCATTCCTGCCAAAGACAATCAGGGACTGGAACAAGCTTTCAAAAGGAACAGTTGAGGCAACAACACTAAACACATTTGCGTCTTATTGCCTCAAGCCTTTCAACCCCCCGTGCATGATTCCCTCACAAAGTAGCACATGCAATCAGTGAAATACCCTCATCATCACCAAGCACAGAAACATAGCAAATCCCCTCTGCATGCATAGGAGCCAAAATGATCAATAAATAGATTGTGGGCCCTTAATATATAGAAGAATAAGAAGACTGATTTGATATCAATCAAAACAAAACAAAAGTTATGAGAATAAATGCAAATAGCACAGGAGCTTTAGCAATAAGAGAGAAAGCAATAGGAGAAGTAGATAATTTTACCTATCTAGGAAGTACAGTTAGTAAGGATGAGGTAGTGGAGGCAGATTTAACAACTTGAACACAGAAGGCAAGAGGATCTTTTGCCTTACTTAAAAATGTTTGGAACTCAAGTCAAATAAGAATAAAGACAAAAATTAAAATTTTAAACTCAAATGTTAAGTCTGTTCTGCTATGTGGCTCAGAAAGCTGGAAATAAACCAAGAAAGATAGAAAAGGACTGAAAACCTTTGTGAATAGTTGCCAGCATAAAATACTCAACATCAAGTTGTTCCACAAAATCCCAAACACAGTAATGAGGGAAATGACCGCTCAAATCCCAGTGGAGATGGATAGGTTATACCATGATAAAACCCATGCCAAGCATAACAAGACAAGCACTGGTATAAAACCCTCAAGGACCATTGGGAGGAGGAAGACACAAAAGCACACAGAGAAGAGATGTCAACAAAGAGTTAAATTTAATAAAGACTAAAAAGATTTTGAAAGAGTTAGAGAAGATAGCTAGAGGTCAAAAGGATTGGAAAGAAATTGTTAATGACCTATGCTCCATAGGAGTTAAAAAGGAAAAGAAGAAGATTGACCTGAAGCCATGTTTATGTTAGCTGAAAACTATAAAATATGGTGCAAATTTGATATATTTTTAAAGTTATGTATTAATTTTTTTTAAAAGTTGAAATGGATGTGTCACCGTTTTATTAAAAGTTAAAACCTTGCTGTTTAAAAATAATTATTCTTAAATAAAAAGTGTGAAATGACAAAATTAACTAAAGAAAATTCTCACTTGTCACACATTTTTAAAGCAAATATTTTGTTTCATATGATGTCTGTGATCAATAGGTGTCATCTGAAAGATCATGGTTTCCATTTTCTTTGACAGCTTCTTTCTTTACCTTCTTTGATTTATTATATTTTTTTGTACTAAAATGTGTTTGTATAAGTATAAATGCATTAGAGAGAATTTAAAAAAATAATTAATGTAAAGATAATCCAAAAGTTTTCTAAGATTTACTCTTTCCATGATTTTCGATGAGTCAAGACATTACTAGTTAAATAGAACTTTTCAAGCTTTATTTTTTAAATTTTTGTGTTCTAATTTTAGTTTTTAAATCTTTAGGCCCTATTTAATATTATTGTCTGCTTAGGTTTTATAATGCTACAGTAACTGTAACATATCGTGTGTTATGTTTTTCATGATACATAGATTTCATGTAAATGCATCCATTGGTGTTGTTAGTTTTACTGGCCTAGTAGACATAGTGCCAGACTTTAACTTCAGTTTTAATTTATATCAAAGTCTCCTAAATATTATAGTAGTTACATAATTAGCATTGTTATGAAGGGTTTGTAAAGTATCAATGAAATTTTGATGTGATGTGATATGTAAATGATTTCATTGAATACCAATGTCATGATGTTTAACTGTATTATAGTCCTAATAGACTTAATATATTTCTTCTGTTTTGGTTTATATGACATGTTATGTTATTATTTGTGTTTGTGATGTTATCTAGTAACCAACTTTTTTACTTAACTCCGCTCCAGACATATTTTTGTTATATCCAGCTCAGCTATGAATGCAGCAAAGTAATTGTAAAAAAATTTATGTTGAGTATATCCCTCCTTGTTCTATATGAGTAAACAGCATATAGTAAGATAAGATAAGATTCTTTACCAGACCTGTTTACTCTTACGATTTTGGCGTACAGTGTACGAATTTGAGGTGTATAAATTATATATAATGTATTATTATTTTTTTACTATTAAGATAATATATTGAATGATTTTTTGATGATATTGTACGATTTTAAGAGTTTGAGGGGAAACAGATCTGCTTTACTGATCCCAATAAATGGAAATGTTTTTTTTTTATTACATTGTACATTTAAAGCAACTTAAACTCAAGACATCTTAAGAATTTCTCTAGCGTAGAAATCAGCCATGATTGAAGACCTTTAGTGACAATAATGACTTAATTAAGATTTGGTAATCGCTGGGGGAGCACGTCCCTAAATTCGTAATTAAGTAAATATGTGTTTTAAAAAACAGGATTGCTGAAAAAAATAATTGATGTTTCAAAATCAGATTCAATCTTCCAAATTTTTCAAATATCTCACGATCCGAAAAAATTCTGATTCAGTCATTTGTATTGCATCTTTAATGGTGATGAAATTCCTTTCAGATTTGTCTTCTTCAAATAAATGATGTATCTGAAATTTAGGACATCCTCGTCTCACATTCAGTTTGTCTGAAATGCATTCATCTTCTTTCAGGTCAAGATATCAAATTTACTGATATTTCATATTTGTAAATAACGACACCAGCATTTTCAAGTGAGATTTCTGATTCATGAATTTGATCATTCTCACAGACTGCTAATTCCATCTTTGGCAGATTTTGTATCCTAAAGGCAACTTTCCTAATCATATGCTAATATTGAAAAGTCCTTAATTTTCTCAAATGATATTGTTTAATCATTAATGCACTAAATTCAGAGCTCTATCTCTGCCCCATGACACTGCTACACTGCAGTTTTTAGAATGTGTCTAATAAGATATCCCTGCTCCAAGTTCCAGCTGAAAAAAGCCCACCTCTTGATGGTTGGGATTTTTTTAATCTATGAATATTTTTATTTCCCAGATGCATTTTGTAGCAGTAACACTGCTTTTAACAAGCATTTCTGTTAAAGCATTTTATTTACCTGGTGTGGCACCTATTGAGTTCCAACCAGGCACTCTAGTTGAAGTAAAGGTAAGAAACAAAGAAAAGAACTTGACATTTCTGTCACACAGATTAAATCATGGATTAAATTATTTTTGCCTCCATTTTTGTTAGGATAATAGTTCCCCTTTCCTTGTCCAGCTTTAGTTTATAAAGGGACTGAATTTTTTGTGAGATGGGGTTTGATCAAAGCATATTCTCCAACATAAAGCTAATAAGCTAATTAAGGAATACTACGAAGGTACTAGAATCAAAATTTTAAATATATATAATTTAATATAAGGTATGATTTTTAGATATATGAATGTGTAGAGCAGGGGTGTCAAACTCAATTGCTTGGCGGGCCAAAACTCAAATCACAGGTAAGGTTGGGGGTTGAACAGGATAAACATTCAGTAATAATATAAATGAAAACAGAAAAAAGTTTTTATACCGTAGTTAAAAATCATTGGCATACCCATTTTCGCTCTTATGCCGATTGTGAGAGCTGAAAATTTGGCACATTTTCTTGGCTTCAAAAAAAAAGTAATTTCATTTATGTTGGGAGTAACGTTCTAGGTGTCATTGAGATTCTCATGATGGACTGCAAGTGTGATGTTTTGTTAATCTTCATTACAGAAAACAGCTTCTCACACATATATGTGCTCTCAAGGTTCAAGGCACATGTAGACAAAGCTGGGGCATCTCTTCAGGAATAAAACGAGTGAACTGTGCTGGCTCAACTGTGTCATATTTTGCATTTAGTGTCTCATTACACTGCAGCTCTATTAGCTCCATCTGCAAATTTACAGGTGCAGTTTCAACGTCTTTGACAAATGGGTTACGAAACAGCTCGAAATTACTATTCGGTCCTTCAAAGTCATTAAAGCGAATTCAGCGCGAATGAAGCTAAGTTTTTCAGCAAAGTATGCATTCGGAAACACCATAGCGTTGACTTGGATATAATTGTACGGCAGGCCGGGTGGGGCCTGCAAGCCTTGAGTTTGACACATGTGGTATAGAGGATAGACACCAGCTTCTCAATCATATTGTTTAATATAATCATTTTATTGTTTTTTTTAAATTTTATATCAGGCTGTAAAGTTGACAAGCATAAAAACTCAGCTGCCTTATGAGTACTATGCATTACCATTCTGCCAACCTCTTTCTGGTGTTGTTTATAAAGCTGAAAATTTAGGTTAGTATACATTCATGTAAAAGTATGAGAATTTCCATTTCTATGTACTTAACCCTTTTTTAAGCCTATAATTTTATTAGCTTTAGCATACACTTGCATCACTTATTAGTTAAAATACTGCTTCCAAAATATCTATTAGGCTGGTGAACCATCAACATCTAGTTGAAAAAGAACTATATGATTATAATAAATAAAATAAAACACGAATCCTTAATTTTTTTTTATTATGGGTGAAAATAATTTAGTTTACATACTTAATTTTAGCAGGTTAAAGAAAGAAAAAGCTGTATATTTGTCATGGTAAAAAAACATAATTTTTCTTGGTTTTGCATTTGTAAATATTCTGAAACATACCACTCTCAAATATTCTTGTCACATTTAAACTACCTTCCGTTATAATTTAAGTAAACAAGTTACAGTGCTCTATGTCCATGTGTTTTGAAAAAAAAATTAAATACATTTTATAGATTGATTATTATGAATAAACAAACAATTTTGGTTCATTTCTTTTTGCAAAAGTGACCCTATAACCTTTACGGCGGCGACCTTGATTAATATTATTCTAAACAATTTATTCAGTTCTTAAGATTTATTAGCTATTCATAGACTAGATTATGTTTAAAAACTAATTTTATAATTTTTTAAAAAATATAGACCTTAAAAATAATAACCGACATTTTGTTCAAATTAATATTTAAAAAAACATCAGTTAAATACTAAAAGGTGCACAATCTGATGACCTGATTTTTTTAAAACTTTTTTTTTAACAATTAGGTGAGGTCTTGAGAGGAGACCGTATTGTCAACACACCTTATGAGGTAAACATTATACATTGTATTATTTGTATGCTTCTGTTGTATTCTAACTATATTTTGCTCAAGATCTCTCATCTACATTATGATTGTTTCTTCAAAATTTCTGATAATATTTTTACATTATGTTTGTTTCTTCGAAATTTCTGATAATACTTCTACATTATGATTGTTTCTTCAAAATGTCTGATAATATTTCGACATTTTGGTTTCTTCCAACATTTTAGGTTAAAATGGCAACCAATGTCAAGTGTAAAGCCCTGTGTCAAGACCAAAGTAAAAAGTTTATTCCTGTGGTTTTAAACAAAGATCAGAGTAAAGACATGGCTGATAAAATATTGCATGATTATTATGTACATTTGTAAGTAATAATTAATTGGTAAATGAATGAATTAGAACTAGCACATATTATGCATAATCTTAATCTGCTGTGTGGAATTTTCTAAAATTAAATGGTATATTTTTTACTATAATTACTGATCTAGAGCAAATAATACTTTAAGCTTTTTAAAATATCAAGTTATTTGGGTTAATAGAAATTTAAAAAAATAAATGGCCCGGTATATTCCTTTGATGCCCTACATATTTCTTTATATAATGCCTATTAAATTCATTTGCAGCTACTGCTAGCTCCACTGTTGTAATTGTTATGTACCGTTATATGATTATGAAAATTAATGATAGAGTGCCCTAACACTTGATTCTTTGAGGACTGTTCATACATGTCTGGGTCAATGTGAAATGCTTTCAGCATGTCTTTAAAGCATTTCTTTGTCTCCCAGCAAACGGTTCCCTTCTCGAGCTCACCATAAAATGATCTTTTGGGCAAACGGTCTTCTGAGATTCTCGCAACATGCCATTAATAAAGTTTGTATGCTGGGGAGACCTTTTTGTGCAAGTACCTTAGTTTCTGGGATCTTTTCCTGCCATTTTATGTTGAGTTTTTTTATTTTGGAGTCTCATGGTGTGAAAGTGGTTTAGTTTCCATGCATGGAGTTGATAGACTGTCCATGTTTCACATGCATATGGTAGAGCTGTTTGGTACAGAACCTCAGTGGGTAAGACCAAAGTTTGTGCAGGCATCCAGAAAGTTTTCAACACTGTGTTGCATATTAGCTTATGATTCAGCATTAAGGCCACAGTCATCACCATATAGAAAGCCCCTGATGATGTCTGTCCGGACTTTACCATCAGTTCTGTATCAGATGCCGATTCCAGTGTCTCCATCACTGAAAGCATCCGACAGCATGGTGGAAAACATGATGTTGAAAAGTGTTGGTGCCAGGACACAACCTTGTTTAATACCATTAGACACATGGAATGGTTGAGACATCTCTCTATTTTCTAGGACCTTAGCCTGCAAACTATTGTGGAATTGCTGCACCATTGAAATGAACTTTTTGGGGCATCCATATTCGCCCATGATCTTCCAGAGACCTTCTCTGCTGACAGTGTTGAAAACCTTGGTTAGGTGTAAATAAGTGGAGAATAGGTCAACATTTTGTTCCTGAACTTTTCCAGCAGCTGTCTGGCAGCGAACACCATGTAGATAGTTTCACGCTCTTTGCGAAAACCACACTTTGCACTTAGGTTGCAAGAAAACACTGGGGAAAAAATATGATCATTTGAAATATTTTTCTTAGTTTTCTAAATACAAAAATTACATCTAATTCATTTGAATTATCCCCTCTAAAAATGGCGTAAAACCACAGAAGCATCCTTTAGAGCCAATGATCAGCTCTTATGACAGTTAGTGGGTTGAGATGTGCAGCTATGCTATTTATTTTCTGATTTGAATTAATATTTGCCTTTATCTCTTAGGATTGTTGATAATTTGCCCTGTGCAACACCTCTACAGATGCCAGATGGTCAAACTATTTATGAACATGGTTATAAACTGGGTGTTCTGTCAGGCAAAGAAGTGAGTTTAGTTTTTCTTTCATCCTGTTTATTTCAAGTTTCCATAAAAATGTCAGTGTTTAATAATTTAGTTATAAAAGGTGATTCTAGTTTCTTGATTTGCTTAGAAAACTGTTTTAATTTCTTGAAGGGATTTTTTGTTTTTTTTACATTAACTTCCATGTTTGATGTTAAGATTTGGCTATACAAAGGAAATTCATGGTTAATAATAGCTCAATGATCATTTAAATGAAAAATATAAATAGTGATTTAATTACTTTAAACATATAACAAAAAATGTTTTATTGTTTTTCCAGGCTTATGTACATAATCACCTGAATCTCATTCTCAGTTATCACAAACGTGAAGAGTAAGTTTTCTTTCTGAAATCAATGAATTAGAATGGGACAAATAACAATTTAGGAAAGGGAACAATGTATGGATTTTTTCTATATAATTATTGTTTGAGCTCTCTTGCTTTCTTGTTATTTAAAAAAAAAAAACAACTAAATTTTGATGCTATTTGAAATTTTGTATCTTTTACACAGGAATGCTCTTCGAGTTGTAGGATTTAAAGTTAAACCCCAAAGGTAAGGCCATCTCTAGGGTACATTTATATATTTTTTAAGAGTACTATATAATTTAAATAATCAATATTTTCTTTTAATTTCTATGAAACTGGTCGCTGGTATTAATTAATAAAAGCAATCAGAATTAGTTAAGAAATAAAATGTGTAAAAGGATATAATTTTTTTGTTGGTTAGTAAAAATTTTAGAATAAAACCTTTGTAACAAGAGTTAAAGCTTATGTTTCAAGTGTTGCGATGTTGTTTCAAAAAAAATAAAAATTGTCCTTTTCGCCTAGAAAGTTTCATTAATAATAATGCTTTAGTCTGCTGCATGATCTTGAAAGTTAAGAAAAATTGAAGTAGTATATAAACTTTTTAAGCTTTGCCAAAGGAGAAATCAAAGTCGATGAGAATAGTGGAGAGTGTGAAATTTCAGCATCCAAAAATCCTCAAAAGATTAATGATGATGGTATGGAAATTAAAAATATTTTTTCTACTTATGGTTTAAATTTAAAAAAAGTTGTATTCTGAATTGTTATACCAATAGTTAAGCAAGAAAGTTTTTGTTTTTAAATGTGAAGTCTCAGTAAGTTGTGCTTTGAATTAATGTTCTGACCGATAGAACATTTTAATGATATCATTGAGACAACTATTCCTAATTTATATCAGCTTCAACGGATGTATGGTTCACTTACTCTGTTGAATGGGAAGAGAGTGATGTTGGATGGGCCTCCAGATGGGATATCTACCTGGCTATGAGTGATGTGCAAATTCACTGGTTCTCTATCATCAACTCTGTTGTTGTAGTCTTTTTTCTCTCAGGTTAGAAAATGAAGCATTAATCTACATTTTTAAGTATAAATTTGAGAAGTCTTTATTGTAATCTCAGATAAATATACTTTAGTATTTTCTGACTTTGTTTCATTCAACATTTGACAAGCAATTTTTATGGCACAGTACAGTCAAAATATGTTATTTGAGATTACAAAAAATATATATTTAAATAAAATACAGGAAGCAATATCTTTTTTTAAAGAAGGATGAAATGCTTACCGGTACTTGAATATTAAAGTACCGGTAAAATTTAAAATTGATTAATCTAAAGAAAGAGATCTTTAAAATTGTGTATTTTTATTGACCAATGAAGTGCTCCACCTATTGTTGAAGTTTAAGCTATAATTTTATTTGGTCTGCATATTATCTTGTGTATATATTATATGTGCTTATCAGTAGAAATTTTTACTGTGGAGAATTTTAACTTCATCTGCAAACTTCAGTGTAAATTATTTTTTTTAAAGGTATTCTTACCATGATTATGGTGAGAACACTACGTAGAGATATTGCTCAATACAATAAAGATGATGACCTGGTAAGTGTATTGTAAAACTTTTCAATAGACAGAAAATAATAATGGGGAAAATATATGGATAAAAAGTAATTTATAAAATCACACTTCAGCATAATTATACTTTGTAATTTTTAATATAAATGAAGTAGAGCACTAACCAACAACTCGGCAGACCATTTGTTTCCATTAATGAAATAAACAGCATATTCATACATCCATTTCTTTATTGAGGTACTGGCATAGTATAATCCTTTGCATTGCAATACTTTTTCAAATGATGTACCATACAGTGGAACCTCTGTTAGAGATCTTAATCCGTTCTTAATCAAAACTTTTGCAAAACAGTTTTCCCCACTGAAATCAATGTAAATTCATTAGATCTGTTCCAGTCTTAGAAATTGGGTAATTTTACAATTTCAAGTGTTTATCCGTATTGAAAAATAATGAATGAATTTTCCGGAAATGCCACATGGCATTATCAGTCAAAATAATCTCTTTCTTTACTTCCACACTAACACAATTCCTATTAAAACTAGTGTTTTTTAAACACTGATCTGGTGTGATTGTGTGTACTGTGTACTGGCTTATGTTTGTAACCCAAAGTATCGTTTGTTAACCATGACAAAAATTGTTCATGAAATGGATCTTTAGTCATCAGAGGTTTCACTGTATATCCTTATGAAATGCTTTAAAACTATTTAAAGAAAATTTGATGAACTCGAAGCTTAAAGAAATCATATTGTAAACAAAATAAATAAGCTTATGTTATAATTTATTAGGATGAGACTGTTGAAGAGACAGGATGGAAACTAGTCCATGGAGATGTGTTCAGGCCACCTCGGTTTTCGAAACTTCTTACTTCTCTGATTGGAGCTGGCATTCAGATTTTTTTCATGGCACTTATTACTATTTGTAAGTTTTATATTTTTCCGTAACCCTATAACTGTCATAATGGACAATCATCCGGGGTTATGCCCCTTTCTGCGGTGTGATGATGGACAATTATATCCCCTACTAGCAAAATCGCCATTAAAAATGTGCTTTATTTAATGTACTTTGATTAAGGAATTGGTTTATAGAATTGAGTTTGCTTCCTAATTGTATTTCTATGTCTGTGTAAACTTGCTTTTATCAGGGCTTGTTTTGTGATTAATCAGGATTGAAGTTTGCTCAATCTTTTTGACTGCCATTATGTCTGATGCTGGAGAGGATTCCCTTCTAGATTGAAAATCAACATAGACTTTCTTTATTAGAATTATATCAAATGGATTAAAAGGAAAACAATGATTCGGAGATATTCCATGAGATAGTAATGACAGTATTAGTTCCAGCCTTGATGGCGACATGAGAGTCATCTATTGAAAATGTTAGCCCTAAGCTTAGTCGTATTGTTACAGACAAATTTGCTTGGGAAATGTAACACACCTACTCTGACATGGCGTGAGCTTATTTCTTATGCTGTGGGTTATGTCAGTAGTATGGTTACTTATGTTATGTTGATGTTTCAGGATGCCGACTAAGGCTTCTTCAATCTTCCACTTATAATCCGGGCACGCAAATAAGAATACTGAATCCTGGTTAAACTTACAGTACTTTATTGAACACACTTTATATTGATAATATTAATAAATAATCCTTGCATGAATGTAATTTCACATATATAAATAATCCGGGCACGCAAATAAGAATACTGAATCCTGGTTAAACTTACAGTACTTTATTGAACACACTTTATATTGATAATATTAATAAATAATCCTTGCATGAATGTAATTTCACATATATATATATATCCATAGTACTCCATCATTAATAAAGACACGTCCTCACACTAAACTGTCAACTGTCTAATCACACAGCTCTCACGCTACTGACTCTACTGCTCTGCGCTCAGCTCTCACTATCTCAGTCAACTCCTACTTTATTACCAGCAAAGCGTGGAAAACAACCGCTCTGACAAAAACATAATTTTACTCTCCAAAAACGTGGAGTTCACATTTGCATCTCAAAAATACATGGTCAACACAATTCACTGTTCACTCATGCTACCTCTCTGTTTTCATGTGAAATGTTTTCATGTGAAAACATAGTCCGTTACAGGAAAGAATGGAAATTGAACATAAAAGACAAAGATTGCATCCCAAAGACCTACCCTAAAAATATTTAAAGACGTTTATGTCTGTGTTAGTTTTGGAGTATTAATTAATTTAAAAATGGATTGATTAACTTCAATTGGAAAGGAATTTTTAAAACCTATTTTGTGTTTTCCCTCATATATTTTGTGTGACAGAAATTTGAAGGTAGTGAATGAAAAGTATGTACCTATAACTTTACATTTTCTGAAAGAATATTTCTTTTAGTATATAAAAAAAAATCTGATGTAATAATAGATAGATCAAAATAGTGAGATTGGGGTAGGTTGAATTCAGAAGTTGAGTAATACAATTTTACTCAGTGTTAAGGTCAATATCAACATAAATAATATAAAAACTAATTCTTTTTCATACCATTTGATTGCTTCTTATCCAATGTACTTTCAGAAAATATATATATATATGTAAGTGTCTCTAACGTCATTTTCTATGGGATTTTGTTATTTTTATACAAGTTACAAGCATATCGAAATACTGAAAATGGCTTGACACCACAGTACAAATGCACTTGACAGTTATAGGGTTAATTATAAAATTAAGTAAGCTAATACCAGTAAAAAATGTCTTTTTAGATTTAATTAAAATAGATTTTTAAAAATCATTTAAATTAATTACTTCTAAAAGATAAAATGTTACTTCCATTTCCATGCATAAATTATATTGGCTTTCTTAAATTCTGTTTTAAATTATCTGTTGAAACTGTAACTGGAATATATTTGGCTTGTTTAGTCTTCGCTATGTTGGGCATGTTGTCACCATCAGCTCGAGGTTCTCTGATGACTGTAGGGATATTCCTGTACATGTTTATGGGGTAAGTGAACAATAAATCATATACCAATCTTGAATATTGTTATTTCTATGGTCTGCATATTCTCAGCAGCTGTGCATGTGAAAGTCTATTCTTATTTTAAAGTAAATTAAAGTGTAGAAAATTTCTGTTACTAACATGGCATTTTAAAGAAAAATGAAAAAATATGTGTTCTTTTTATTTTAGTCTTTTTGCTGGGTATTTTTCTGCTCGACTCTATAAAACTATGAAGGGCTTACAATGGAAAAAAGCAGCATTCCAGGTTGGTATATTTTCATGATAGGGTTGAGAGGTTTGTGCAATACATGAACTGAACGTTTTATTTACTTAATTATGAAATTTTTTTTAATCATCTGCTGCAATATTTTAATTATACACCATTCAATATCTAAAATCTCATCTAATACATCATTTAGTAAATGATTTTTTTCTACAGACTGCAACAGTTTACCCTGCTATTATGTTTGGTATTGGTTTGTTACTTAACTTCTTTATCTGGGGAAAACATTCCTCTGGAGCTGTAAGTTTTTAAGAATTTTTTTTTTATCAGTTGAATAATAACCAGCAGTTTTACATTTTAAAAATTATAAGAAACTATTACAGTAAATTAATTTTGTGCGCATTTGGTTCCTTATAAATACCATGTGAGTAAAATCTTTTGTCTTACATTTTTTTTTAAAACATTGATTTTTTAGTTTTGAAGCAACAAATAAAGCTAATTTTCTATAAATGAATATGTATTTTATTTGTGTGTAAGGAAGGATGCCCAAGTTGCACACTCAGTGCATTATATAAAAATACACCCCATAAAGTAGTGGAATGGTGGAATGTGTATAGTTTTCTCAATTCTCTTAATACATTTCAAGGTTCCTTTTACCACCATGCTTGCCTTGTTGTGCATGTGGTTTGGCATCTCCTTACCGCTTGTCTTCATGGGCTTCTACTTTGGGTTTAGAAAACAGGTAAGTCCTCAGTCATGCATAGTTAATTCTTTTATTAAAGAATGATTTTATTTTTAAACATTATTTGTATATTTTCTTTTGAGAAGGCTGCAGAGAAAATAGGAAGAAAAGATATTTGCTAAAATGTTTATAATAAATACTAAATTTTTATTAGCGTAACTTAACTACTAATTTCCTTATAATTTTTCCTAGGCATATGAGCATCCGGTAAGAACCAACCAGATTCCGAGACAAGTTCCAGAACAAACTTGGTACATGAATCCCTTCCTTGGGTGAGTTAAAATCTTTATTTTAATATTCATTCAAAATAACTCCCAATTGTTAATAATGATTTTTTAACAAAAATATTGTAATTATTTAATCGTATCGGTAATTCTTGAAAAATATCTGCTTAAAAATCATGTTGATTTCAATGCTAAGGTCAAACCAAACTAAGTTTATCAACTTTTGTTGTAAATTAACATAAATGACACCATTGGTGTCTTGTAGGGATGTCACCATCAGAGGGGATGTGACCAAAATGTCTGCATTTTGTGCAGAATTTCATCTAATTTTCCCTGTATAATATATTAAATAATAATAAAGCATTTTTTGAGATCACCTCTAATGATTACATTAATCCTTGTATGGCATGCTCTTGAATCATCATTAGTAGGCTAGATTTATGTTACAAATCAGTGTTGGTGTCTTTTTTTTTGTTTTGTAAGTGTTGAACAGTAGTTCTTTTCTGTCATTTTGTGTGCAAATAGCATGTACATTGCTTTGCAGAGTGGAAAAACATATTGCTTTTCAAGCAGTATCTAGCCACCAGGAAAATTATCATATTTCAAAAAGTCAATGCAATTTAATTAAGTTCAATGCTATTAACAGTACTCAATCAACATTTTGTTTTCCATATTCTGGTTTCTAGGACGCTAATGGCAGGAATTTTACCATTTGGCGCTATGTTCATTGAGCTTTTCTTTATCTTCACTGTGAGTATTGTTTTTCAATTGTAGAACTTTAATGAAGCATCTTGTGTATTTATATTATTAATTAACATATATAGTCTTATTTCTATAGCTGATCCAACTGTTTATATAAATAACATAGGCATCCGATGGAGGTGAGGAGTCTTGACTATTACATTTATATGAAAAATTATGTTTATTTTGGAGCTCTTCATTAACAAGAGAATAATTTCTGTGTTTTTTTTGGTTTAAAATTTCAGGCCATATGGGAAAATCAGTACTACTATTTGTTTGGCTTCCTGTTTCTGGTTTTCATCATTTTGGTGGTGTCAGTGTCTCAGATAGCTGTTGTCATGGTCTACTTCCAGTTGTGTGGTGAAGTAAGTTCATAATAGTGAAGAAGCAGCTTAAGCATAAATCTCTTAAATCACGAGGATATGTCATTTCATTCCTTGGAGAAATCTTAGTTTCTATTGAGCTATATATTTAACTAAACTTGATTGCACATATAAATGATGTTTTTGTTTATTTAAAAAAAATTAAACATGTATACATTTATAAATTGATTACGATTCTGAACTAGATTGTAACATAGTAACTCCTTTTTTCTTGTATGGCAGGATTACCACTGGTGGTGGCGAACTTTTGTAGTGTCAGGTGGATCAGCTGTTTATGTATTTGCCTATTCTGTTTTCTATTTCATTACCAAGGTGAGTTTGTAGAGGATCATCTTAAAATTCTTGACAGAATTTAGTGTTATTATAGATTGTATTTTTAGGATACTTTCGGGGGAATTCCAACTTTTTCAACTTGAATTTCTCATGTAAAATTATGGCCATTTTTTTTCAACTGTCACATTTCTTTAGAGGATGTAATACTTTTGGGCCCATCTTTTAACATTGAAAAATCAAGCTTCTGTTTTAATGCCTATTTTAATTGAAGACTGTTTCTATAAGAAAACAGTCAGTGGATTTTTGTTTTTCAGAATATCAATGAATTTACATCAATATGCACTTTTCAAAACAATGTCTTTGCCAACTTTGAATTATTCAAATGTTTAGAGACTCATTTTTAACAATTTGCGACATTTATGACTATTTAAGTTATAAGTCTAGATCTAATTTTAAAAGTGGGCAATAGCACTGTTGCCCTGTGGAATCTGAGTTGTATAGTATAACTCCCTGAGTTTTATGTAACTTGAGTTGTATAGTATAACTTCCTGAATTGCATTCAAAACTTTGTGAAAGATAAAAACAAGCTATATAAATTACCAGAGTTGTTTGTAAACTTGGGATAAACCTTATTCCTCAATTGAGACGTGGGCATTAGCCAAAAAGCACATGATGTGTTCATACTTTGTGTGTAAAATCACATCTCTTTGTTATATGGTATCCATTGAATATATGGTATTCATCGAATAATATATGGTCTATGACATTTCAGATCAGGCTCAGTTGAGAGTGAAGTGTATTTATTTTTACCTTGATTTTTCTTTTCTTTTTTTTCAGTTGGAAATCACAGAGTTTATTCCAACACTGCTGTACTTTGGCTACACAATTTTGATAGTGTTCACTTTCTGGGTCTTCACTGGCACTATTGGATTCTTTGCGGCATACTGGTTCATTAGACGAATCTATGGAGCCATCAAGATTGATTAATGCTCATGAGGAATTAAATTGAAGAATAGCTGGTTGAGATAAATGGAAAAAATGCCATTGTAAGAAAGTTTGTACAGTCCTAATGTCCAGAATTTAAATGAGAATTAAAGGCTAAGAACAATTGATACACAATAGACTGGAGGTTCTGCTTGATGCTTGTATAGTGTTACATTATGTCTGATAAAAGGTACCTATTTTTAAAATGTGTAAGCTGGTTTATGCAGCTTTTAGCTCTGATTTGAAATGCACATAACACAGAATAAGTTTGAATTACATCATTCAATGACATTTGAAAGCTGTGTTGCAAACATAGATGAATGTTAATTTTTTTCTTGCGTTGATAGAAACACCTGGCTTCTCTATAACTTCAGTGTGTACATTAGAGCCTTTGAGAATAAAAGTGACTTTGAATGGAGAGCTCAGATTCTGTTGGGTTATTTAGAAAATATGTTTTTAATTAACATTGTTTTTTACTAATTTTTTAAACCTTTTTTTTTCTGTATAATTTAGCACTTTCTTTAAGCCTGTTTTTAAATAAAATGAATGTTAGGCAATATATTTCAATTTTACTATTGAATCCTTAGAGGTTATTAAATTAGTTTTATAACAGCTGGTGAGCATTTGTCTCATAAATTCTTAATTGTATTTCATTTTTGAACTGAATAACGCAATTGCTTGCAATACTTCATTTGTCTAAAATATATAATTAAAATCATAAATAATGCTACACAAATCTTGGCTTCCCAGAGGAGAAACTTAAAAAAGAAAATTCAAACTATTTTATAAAAAGAAATTTTGAGTGTCCCATTTTCTTTTTTCTCACTATCTGATATTTGTATTAATCGCAACCATGAGTGTATTATTATTTAAAAAGTACATTAACAATACTACAGATTTGGGTCATTGAATCTGTGATCGTTGAAATATTTGGTGGTGAATTGCGTTGGGAAATGTGTTTTTTCATTTCTTTATGTGAGATGTGTGAATAAGTTTGAACTAGAATTATGTATAAAACGAATCACATGGTTTTTTAAGATTTGAGCTCTAAGATTTATTATTTCTCCTTGGAGTTTTGGACCAAAGGAGGTTTATTTTTTTAAAAATGTGGGTTCTTATTTTTTTGTGTTACTGTTGAGCAGGCCTGCACACCATGAACATGCGACCCGTGGCCCGCCAGCACCCACTTTGCAGTCTGCAAAATAACAAAATATTTGAATTATTTTCTTTATAACTTTCCCCCTGTCCTATTTTTTTTGGCCTGCTCAAGTTTTTCATAAAGTATTACTGTATTACGGCCCGGCTTACATTTTGAGTTGTGCAGGCCTGCTGCTGAGAAATCTGAATGATGCTAAGGGATGAAACTTGTGATATGAGTGGCTTTGTTATGATTTACATTACATCAGTACATTACTATGTCATTTGATCTTTTATTTACTATCATTGAGTTACACTTAATCTGCCACTTCAGATCATCATCAATGTTTGCTTCTCAGTTCTGTTACACAAGGATGAAACTTGTAATAGAAACATGATTCATCACTTAAATGCACTGTTAAAACAATAATATTTCTATTACATTTTAAAAATAATTTATTTACCGGTAATTAAAAAATAAGGGTTGTAAGATATATGACGCCCAACAAACCCTTGACTAACAAATTCTATTTTAAGAAATGAATTATGATTAATGCTCAGAATCGACATTCGTGGCAACTAGAATATACCATACCAAGGCTAATCTTTTTGTGTTTCAATCTGTTTTGCAACATATCATTCTTCTATCAAAGTTTTGTAAATATTAATTTTACATTACTGATTACATCAGTTACCCTACTAACTGTTCTGTCATTAGTAAGTTGTAACTTGAGATGTACCATTAACATTAGTTTTAAAGCTAACTTAAACTTCAGACACTTTGTTGATATAAGAGTTTGAATTGATGGAAGTTTAACTTGTCTTTTCATCTCCCATGCTAAAAGAATGACGCCTACTCATTTTCAGTTCAAATAAATAAACATCTGTCTTTCTGTACCTAAAAGGATTTGATGCTTTTGTTTGTTTTAAATGTAGGAGGTAAGTTCCATATAATTTCATATTTATCTTCAAGTAAAGAAGCACATAGAAATATACTTGACCCTAAAAGTGTAGAAGAAAAACATTGAATTATTTGACAGAAAAAGAAAGAAATATTGTTTTCAATATAATTTGATGACCTGTCCAGTATGTTGTTTTGTATGTTAGAAGAGCATGGTTATTTGTGATATTTTTGTTTAAATGGGGTCACATTCCAGTGATTAAGTAAGCAACATCAATCCTTGAAAAACTGTTGGTATTAGTGTGTATAGTATAATCATGCCTTGTGGTGATATGATCCCTGATCATTATATTTTTTTTTGGTTGTACCATACTATTGTAACCTATTTATAGATATTTTTCTTCAGTTTTTTTAAAGGTTCCCATCCCTTTCATTGAGGATGTATTCAGCCCACTACTTTAAATCTTGTTACAATTTACAGGTGTAGTAAATGGCACCATTTATATTTTAACATCCAAAAAAAAAAAAAAAAAAGAGAAAGAACAAGTAGTTTTAGTATCACATGTTTGGTAATAAAATATTTATAGATATTTTTCTTCAGTTTTTTTAAAGGTTCCCATCCCTTTCATTGAGGATGTTTTCAGATTAATACTTTAAATCTTGTTACAATTTACAGATGTAGTAAATGGCACCATTTATATTTTAACATCAAAAAAAAAAAAAAAAAAAGAGAAAGAACAAGTAGTTTTAGTATCACATGTTTGGTAATAAATTATTTCTTTTTTAAAAATAATACAGGCCAACTATAACTAAAAACACTAGAGAATGATCTTATAAAGTTAATAACCTCATGTAATGAGTTCAAATATATGTTCAATCATAAAAGTATGTAAAGTGTTTATTATTACGTTACATTCATGTTAACATCTATTTTGTAACAGATTTAAGAATGAAGACTGAACATTTTACCTTTCACATTGGGCCAAGGTAAAATTATTGGGTCAGTCTTGGTTCATTTGATCTGTTTGGATCCATTATTTTTCCACATTTTCCTATTACCCTGCAGGTATCTGTAGTATGTTTATCATTTAATTCATGAACATTTTTATTAAGTGAGGTGTACTTTGTATGTTAAAAAAGTAAAAAAATCTAACGTTGGGAAATATCACTTTATCCTCCACCAATTTTGTTATTGGCACTTGGATTAACAAACGAAGAGCATTATAATTCTATGAAATTAGTTATCAATTTTATTTTGTGGCTAACCAATCTGTTTTTTTTTAGCTTAGTACAAGGGAATATTTGGGTTTTTTTGGGGGGAATATTTTTCATCCTTTTAATTAATTTGTTACATATGCACCATCACTTTAGTGTATGTAAATAATGTCTTATCACTATCTTTTTAAATTCATATTTGTTTTGATTCTGCTTTAGCATATATATATTTATATATATAAAACTTATATAGAACTTTGTTCTTTTGTGTAAACAATTTAAATTAATTACAAAGTAATGGGATTGACAAAAATAATTTGGTTAAAAAACATAATGTGGTTATTAAAATGCTTGTTAATTGTTCACTTTTGTTTATTTCATTGCTCTTTAAATTTGTGTCTACATTTCATACATTGACTCAGTTGGCTTCGGACTTAAGTTTTTTTAAATTTGACAATAGATAGGGTATAAACATTTTATTTATTAGATTCTGTGGGAATTGTAATTAACAGACATTGGGTTTCAACATAATTTAAACATGTAAATATAAAATATTGATGGATTTATGGTCAATTATTGATGATTTTTTTTTGTCCTGTTTTCAAAAGCACATCAAAAATACAACCACTTACATTTTTGTTAATGTGCATATTTAAGTGAGTTTTGTTGCAAAAATACAAAAAAATCTCTGTATGCTGACAAACACATATTGACCCAGGCATGGTTTACTTCCTTGCTTGCTGTCACCACAAGCAAAGATGTGGATTAATAAATTTTAAAACAGACTTTTTAAGTACTAGACTAAATGCTATCCAATCCTACATTTATTATTTTACAAGCTGAGTTTACTCTGATTCAGAAAATCTCTTTTTAAAAAAGTATTCAAAGTATGATGGAAATGTTGTTTCTTAATACTTAGGTATTATTAAAAGCCTAAGTATTCAACTGAATGGTATTTAATATCAATATTGAATTACAAAAAGCTGCATTTAATTACATTTATTCCCATTTTAAAAAAAAATATTTTAGCTGTTAATCTAGTGAGATTAATAATAAAAAAAGAGAATATGGAAATGTACTTACATTAAATTCATTAATAAAATGTTCATTCATATACCTTTAAAATAATATTTGATTCATTAAAGTATGTAACTATTGAAGATTACAGTATACTTTCTACATTTATGGTACTTATAAAATAGCAAAGCATCCTTAAAAATTTTGACATTCACTAAGCAAATACTCACTCACCCCAAAACAGATAAACATCATCAACAGTGTATTTTATGTTTTTATTTCACAAATCACATCAAACAAGAATCTTTGTCATATAGGGTCCTTCTAGTTCATAGCCAATTTTACGATAATAGTTTCTTGTTCCCACACCTGAAAATAAAATGGAATGATTCAGTAAATTAACGCATGTATGCCAAAGGATAAAGTCTTATTATGGAATTCCTGTTTAAAATTAGTCCTTTTAATGTCTAGCTTGACATAATTTAAAAATAAAAATGTATAGTATAAATTATTTCCAATACCTGATATGACAGCAATCTTTCTAGAACCATGCTCTTCCAGTGCTATCCTTTCTGCTTCTTCCATCAATAGCATACCAAAGCCCTAGTAGGACAAAAATAATTCCTTTGAGATGAGTCACATATTAAAGTTATCTATGAAAGTAACCTCAAAATTAACAAATTATGAGTAAACATCAAATTCAAATACCAAAAACAGCATTTTTAAAAAGGAGTGTAGTTCATTTGCAGGTTCTAAATTATTGTTGAAGAATAATGTCCAAATGTTAAACAGTGGTTAAACTATTCTATGCAAACACAGTAGTAGTAAATACAAAATCAGCCTTTCTTTTTAATAATATAGCTTCTAGACATTATTTATGATACTTTGAACAAGTTATAGCCCGCCAAATAATGGGGGCCGCAAAGCGTGAAGTTACCATCTACTAAAGTAACATGCATTCAGGTCACCTACTTATATAAGATCCCCACCTCCCACCACCACCCCAACGGACAACAGTCCCTGAACTAAGTATATTAATATTCTAATGTCACACCCCCTTTTACACCGCAGATTTATAAACCAACTCTTTCTATAAAATGAAAAGAAAATATTACCCACCAAATGATTGCTGTACCGGGATTTTTATTTAGTAAAATCAGCACCATCTGGTAGCATTAGTGACATTGTTACATAGATAATTATCTATTTTGATGTTACATTAAAAAAAAACTAATAAAAACTAATAAATCTGGTGTGAGCTGGAATTAATTGCTTTGGGGATTGATAAATTGAAAATAATTAATAGATTGGTCACGTGTAACTGAGAGATACAACTTTTTATGGGTACGGTATCAGGAGAATTTCAGAGATTCCTCTCTAGAAGAATTATTTTGCTAATTTTATAAAAGTATGACTGGAGAATTAATTTTCACAATTGAATTGTTTATAGGTACCGGTATCGGCAGAATTGCAGAGATCCAACAGAATCCTATATATAAATATAAAATTCTTTTACTAATTTTCGAACAGAGTAATGTTCATAGGATCAAAATCATGTACATATTCTAAACCCAAATGCTTCACTATTAAAGTTTCTGGCATTTGTCCCTGCTTCAGGACATTGATAATACTGAAGTGAACATCTTATTCTCATGCCACAATGAAAGCACTGTACTGACAATTAGATTGCATGATTATTGCAGACAGAATATTATTAGCAATGATATTTTTATCAGGAAAACTATCAAACTCTGATAAGATGAACCTCATGCCGGAAAATGAATCTCCTAACTCATTTAAATTACTATTATGGAAATCTAGCAACTGCACAAACCAACCTGATGTTGAAACTTCCTAGGATCTCTGGTATGGACAGGCACAACACTACCATAGACATGCAGCTCTCTGACTATTGAGCAGCCCCCTTTCAGCTCGGGCCTAAATGTGTCGGGTGAGCACTTTCGAAGTCTTAATAGCCCGATGAGTATATCCTGTTCAGGATCCTCATATGAAAGAAAAGTTTCCCAGCCTCCATTGGCAACATAGTCTCTCCGGATCAACTCAGCCTGTGTTGGAATTATGTCACAGAAGGATTATGATATTTCAAAATTAATCCATCAATAAATAAATAATCTCTATAACAAATATAGGTTAATTCTTAGCTTAGTCCTGAAAGCGGTTTATTAAAATAGCTTAGATAGTGTAAGCAACATATGAACATAAAAGATGGGACTGATCTCATCCTGCTTTTAAACTATGGTAAATGTTCAGATCCGCTGGCTCACAATCTCTACCCCTTGTGACATAGTACATTTAGGACTTAACAGAGGCAGCAACTTGTTAACCTTGACCCAAGGGAAACAAAAGGGCCATTTGGGGAAGCGTGCCTAGCCTATACTATAAAATTCAGAGCACGGGCGGTACCCACTCTCTTTTTCCTGTACTTTGTGTAGAGAGCCTGGCTAGCTGTATTTGGGCCGTGTTCGCCCTTAATTGGCTAAGTTTGTCCTCTTTTTTTTTTTTATGTGTGTTTAGATAAGTATAGATAAAATAATTCCTTGTGTTAAAAATGTTAGTTAGCTTTGTAATTATCTGATGTGATTCAAATGTTTTATTTATGTGTTGCATTCCTTCTATTAGCCAGTCTAGTGTCGTCCAGGAGAGTGCAGTCTAGTACAGTGAAGTCGCAGTAGTACATTACACTGTAGCTAAAGTCAGTCAGTTATAGTTTACAACAACGCTGGCATCCTAGTAAGGAGTTGAAGGGTAGATTGATCTTAAAGGAGATAATCTTGGACTCCCCCAAGTACTAAGACCGTTGGTATCAAGCCGGTAGACCTACTATGTCGCAGTACCACAGTGGCCGGATGGAGGGCAAACAGAATACTACTGCTGTGTGTGTGATTTGGGACCACTGGAACGGGAGCCTGGCCTGAGCACAAAATACACTTCAGTACAAGCCAGTCGTAATTTATTATATAGTAATTAGTTATATAAAGTAGACGTAGCAGTTATTTCGATTTTGTATATTATGTAATGTCATATTTCTGTCTAATTTGTATAATTTAGTTATAATTAAATAATATTCATGGGCTGAATCACCTGTGTTCATATAATTATTTAGAAAGTGGGTGGTCATATATATATTAATAGAAGTGTGCGAGTGAGTGAGTGCCATTGTATGTAAGTGTGAGTGTGGTGATATTCGATTAGCAAAGTAATATGTAAAGTAGTAAAAATACGAAACAGTTAAGTTTAAGTCAGTATATCCATGAAGAGTAAGATTTTATATGATGTTTCAAGTACATGACATGGATAAGGCTCTGACCCACCTGGTCTGGTTTAACTTTGTTGTGAATTTCCTGAATGCCCACCTCCCTTGTCCTTACATCTCTACAGTGTGTGCCCAAGTCATTCATCCTTGCCAAGGCAAGCTCACGCAAATTACCATGCTCTACACCACTAGACACCAGTGGCATAGGAATATCTCTGTCAAATGAGAATATGAGTTCAACATTACAGCTTGGAGTTAAATATCAATCTTGAAGAAAATAAAAAGTAACAATTGCCCACATATATACTGCAAGTGAGAGGTTGATCAAAACTGACCCAATTATCGCAGTACAAAATAGTAAATTTGTATTTCTATTGACCTTTGCACTCTGTAAACTCTTGTCCAGGGTGGAACAAGAGCTAAAATACGAGCAATGAGATCAACAAGCTGACTAGGTGGGTAACTCCTGTAGCGTCCAGTTTTCCACAGTTCATACAAACCTGTGGAAAGAAAAGTAATGATGAAATGTGGTATTTGTAATGTTTACAGAGGAAGTAGTACATGTTATGTGGCAACCATTTTTAAATATAGAAGTGCCTTGTACACGCACAAAATAAACACATTCAACTGACATAGATGTTTTAACTGACTATATTGTCACTAACTCTGAACGAACATGCATGATTTTTTTGTCTTCAAAAATGCATTTTTTTCTTTCAAATTTATTTAGATCTAGGGCTTTCCAATTTCCTGAAAAAATATTTTAAAAATTGCATGTGGAGAGTACATTTTAGGTCTCATGGTTTAACCAAATGTTTTAAGTTGTATTTAATGTTATCAGGTTTATAGTGTCTCATGTAAAATTTGGAAAACCTGACTACAAACAGGGTTTGAGCTTTAAAGCAACAATATGTTAATTTAATTGGACATAAATTAAAAATCATACATGTTTTAAAAGTTTTACCTGTGCCTCTAATAACCAGTGTTGGATAAATTTTGAGACCATCAGCTCGAAAAGCAGGATTTTCAAAAAACTCCTGTTAAAAAAAAAAAAAAAAAAAAATATATATATATATATATAGATATATATTATATCTATATATATATATGTATATATATATATATTATATATATATATATATTGTTATGTAGCACAATTTCCTGTGCGTGAACTTTCCTCGACCTCACAGGACACTCCTAGCAGACACTAACGTCTGTTGTGGGCGTGGCTAAATCTCTTTGAAGTATCTTGTTTACAATCGGCTTCCAATTACGCATTGGGTATAATGTCTCCGGGTACCTTCTGGAATGTACTCCTTAACCCGAGATATGTAAACAACACGTCATAAGCCCTTCTGGAAGCGTCTTACTCTACATGTATATAAAGGATTGACAGATACGAAGAGACAGAGATTTTCAGATACATTTTCTTAACATTACGAGGCGTGTTTTATTCTTTGTGTATTTGTGTGCTCATATGTGTTTATTTCGCATTATTTATTGGCACATTATTCTAACTGTGTTAACTGTGTACCGGTCCAAGATCTACCATACTGTAAGTTGAAGATTTGTAATTATATTTTTCTTTTCTTTTGTAATTAAGACATAATAAATCTTAATTAATTGAGACTAGAAACTGATTTGGGTCGTATCTTTAATATTGTTGAGTCTATGGTATCGTCCTTTGTTAGGCACTGCTTACAACGAGCCAATTAAAATTAAAATAGGAGATTAATTTCTCCCAATACAAGTCAATGCGTAACAATATATATATATATATATATATTATATATATACATATATAAAGAAAAAATTGGCATCCATTTGTCTGAATTATCTATTCTACATTAATGATTTTTGTTAAATTAATTCCAAAGAGGTGGGTAGAGTAAGAAACTCTGGATAAGAATTCTGACAAATGGGGTTCAAATCATATTGTGGAGAGTCCAGACACTGGTGTGGGGGAAACCCACAGTACGAGGATTGACCAACTATCACACGTATCAGATTATAGCCGGATGAAAGAAGCACGACTATGACAGCAACAGCAGTATAAATCAAGACATTGGAAGGTAGAGGTCAAAGGTACAGGGGTGAGGGGAAAACTCTCAGAATGAAGATTGGCCGACTGTCACGCATATCAGATTGTACAGGGAGGAAGAAAGCATGACTTGATGGTGACACTATTATGATTAGGCATTACAATGCAAGGGTGAGTGGCTAGTTGATGCAAATTTAGATGAAGGAAGTGTTAGATTAATTTTACTACCAGCATGTAGAAATAGATTAAGCCTGGGAATAAATCTCTAGAGATGCCACAACCGATTCGTGGACTTTTAAAAGGGGATCGCTTGACGGGACAAAAGTAGAGCTCAGCCGGACAGGCAGGGCAGTGGACAGTCAGGAGGGAGAACTCGGCCGGACAGGAGTAGAAGGCAGACGTGAGAAGACAGTAACGAAAGAGAGAGACAAACCGGGACAGTCGGAGCTGAGTGCGAGAGAAAGTGAATTCGATAAAGCGGATAAATAAAAGATCAACGACTGCCATCGAGTTTTTAGTTACTTGTTATGTTGAATTACGAGTGGCAGTAAGCAAATGTTAACATCCACACAACGAATTAGAGGATCAAGGTAGAACAGAGACGAACCAAGGTTCTCTAAAATATTAAAAGGCCAAATGGGGACAACTCCCACAAGCCTGGGTGCAAAAGAAGGAGGGTTGGTGTGAGGCCAGCTACCTCACCTGTAATAATTAAAATCCCACAGAAATGTCAAGAGGAAGAAAACAACAAACAATTTCAGCCCTGGCTCGTCTTCCCCAAAAAGAGTTATGAAGCCCTGCGGCCAAAGTCAAGTTATACTGGCAGCCTCTAAGCCAAGAACACTCCTTTCAAAGGCAATAAACATAGACACTTGGAATGTTCGGACCATGTATGAAACAGGGAAAGCAGCACAAGTGGCCACAGAAATGAGAAAATACAAGCTCACACTGCTCTGAATTTGTGAAACAAGATGGACACAAGCTGGACAGCTGACATTGGCCTTGGAAGAAACACTAATATACTGAGGGCATGAGGATGAAAATGCTGCACACACAGACAAGGAGTCACTTGTATGAAGTCACAAGGGGCCTTGATGGGGTAGGAAGCCCATGGTCTAAGAATTTTTTACAGTAACTTTCCGAACCTAGAAAAGGTCTTTAAAAAATATAGAAATGTAATGTGCTATGCACCCACCAACAATTACAAGCTAGATGAAAAAAATGCTTTCTACAATAGACTAAAAGATATAAGAGAAAATGGCCAGGTAGAGATCTAAATACAATGGCAAAACATAAACATGTCCATAACATCCACATGCAGTGAGGTAGTAGGACTTGTAAAGCACAAACTCCCATCACATCCACATGCAGTGAGGTAGTAGGACTTGTAAAGCACAAACTCAGAGATTGGCTCTCACTCAGCACATTGCAAAAAATAAATTAGAGCTAAGAAATGAAGTCTGCGGTAAACACAGTAGCACCAGGGCAGAGAAAGCAAAAGCACAAGAGAAATATAAAAAAGCCAATGGAAGGGTAAAAAACAGTATTAAAAAGGATAAAAAGAAGCAGCCACACAGGGAAACCCTAACCCTAACCCTAACCCAGTTAAAAACAAGGAAGGTAAAAGGAAACAGATCTTGCACAGACCAAATTGCAACACAGCGCATCATTATAGAACAGTCCACTGAATGGAAATACCACCCTATATCTAAATTTCATCGACTACAAAAAGGCATTTAATAGGATGGACCGACAAACCCTGTGTTCTCCGGCATTATGGGGTACCAGGAAAACTAGTCAGGATCATTCAGAATTCTTCTGTAAGAACCTTCTCCAGCAGACAGGACAACAGAAGAAACCTAGCGTGTTCCACTTTTTCCTTCCCACAGCTTGACCGCACTCCATTAATTATCCTTTAAATTGGAAACAGAAGTCAGAACAGGATGTCTTTTGTCCCCCTTCCCATTCATCCTTGCCATAGACTGGATCATGAAAAATCCACTGACAAAAAGATGAACCGGATAATTTGGACACCCTGGGGTAGTAGGACTAGATGAACAACTAAATGATCTAGACTTTCCAGATGACATTGCACTTCTATCCCACAATCAGGAACAAATGCAGGAAAACACAAAAGATGGTGTGCACCCTTTCAGCACAGCTCGGACTCAGTATAAATAAAAGCATGACAAAAAACGTGAGCATAAACTCAGCTAACCTTTGCAGGAAATGCACTGGAAGAAGTGGAAGTCTTCACATACTTGGGTAGCGAAATTGAAAAAATAGTGGTTCAGAAGCTGATGTCAGGGTCAGAATGGGAAGACTAGGTCAGCATGTGTGCTATTAAAGGAAATATGGGAGTCAAAGGAGCTGACTCTGCAAACCAAAGTCAGCCTTTTCAACACAAATGTCAAAACAGTCCTACTCTATGGAGCCGAAACTTGGAGAACAACAGCGAGCATCATGCAGAAATTACAGACCATCACAAACACTTTCCTTAGAAAGATCCTGAACATCAAATGGCCAAACATCATCATCAACAAAGACTTACTGGAAAGGACATACCAATAGCATATTGCTCAAGACATCGCAAGGATAAGATGGAGCTGGATAGGTCACATTCTTCGTAAACCCCCAGATAACATCACCAGACAAACCCTAACATGAAATCCACAGGGGAAAGGGAAGAAATGGGTCAAACAAAGAATGGGAACACCTGAAAAAAGGAATGCAACAACACAACGGCAGGAAGCCTTTGTCAACGAACAAGCAGAAAAAACAGAGTTAAATGAAAATAGCACTTAGCTGAAAAGTAGTATCCGAGAGGTCAGCGAAAGAATTGTTTGAATTCTTTTGCTGCCCTCTTGGATGCTAATTTTCATTTTTCTCTCCCGCTTATTACCAGGGAAAAGGAAGAGAGGAAGGCCAAAGAATACATGGAGGCAGACACACAAAGTATGGGATACACTTTAAACTACTGGAAACGAAGTCACAGGACCGAGAAGAATGGAAATTTAGTATAGATGGCCTATACATCAGGTGGGGGTAAAAGGTTAGTAAATTTAGATGTTAATCAAAGCAAAATTAACAAGCTTAACTCCTAGACTCCTATTTACTATATTCATTTTTGTTAGCTTTTGGCTTCAGACTCAAATTATTGGCTTATGAGAAAATGTACATTTAAGAATGTTGGCGCAGTCTCAAGTAGGTCAATAAATTGTATCTAAAAATATTATTAACATAAGAAACTTACAATGAATTGCTCAATGTCTCTCTCCCAACCCACATTGGGAAGATCAGGCATCATATGGGAGACAACTTTGAATCCTGCATCTTTGGACATTTGAAATGATTCACAGACAGCTTTTACAGTGTGTCCTCTGGAGATGTTTTGTTCATTTTTTTTTAAAAGAGAAAAAGGTTGTTTGCTTTTATTTCTTATAAACTTATTTCTTATTCACTTATAAACTTATTGCTTATAAACGAATACTTTAAAAAAACAACTGTTTTACTCATTTAAAAAATAGATTTATATATCAATTAAAAATATATAAGTGTCTTGCAACCAGAAGTCGAATGAATCTTTAGGGTTAACAAACCAAATCTCATATTTAATTAAAATAGTATGTGTGAAATTAATATTTTCCGTAACTGCTTTCTTTTAAGATGGAAACCAGTGGAACAACACATTATCATTAATCCCTCATGATTCAGAGATACAAAATTTGTTCTCACCTGTTGGTGTCTCTTGCCACATCCTCATATACACTTTGAACTCCAATCTCTAGCCTTGTGCAACCATATTTCAACATATCGCTTCGAAGAAATTACAAACAAATCCATTATATGATCTAAGTTTTGGAATTTTAAAGTTAAAGAAAGAAGAAAAAAAATGAAAAAAAGGGGGGGGATGAAATAGAGATGTGTCTCTTGAGTAAAATGTATGACTGTCATGGCAAAAAATAAGACTCAATGAAAGTTAGCTAATTGGATTAAGTTACAGTAATGAAAGTAAGTAAATAAACTTTAATCTATTTGCAAGCTGCATTTAAGATCTTCCTTTGTCATTGCTGCTAATATCATTGTGTGGTCTGTAGCATTTTTAAATTCAAAAATGGAAGCTCTTTGCAAATCCCGTTCAAGTCTGATGTTGTTATGAGGCTAAAATAACATTAATAAAACATGCAAAACCCAACAAATCCAACTTAACTTAAAAATGTTTTTGCTGGAAATTACTTACAGGATGAAAATCAGCTAAATTTTAAAACTCTTAAACTAATGACTGAATTGTTTGTAACTTGAATACTGATATAATATATATACTGTATTTTCCAGCGTATAAGACGACTTTTTAACTTATGAAAATATTTTCGATAGTCGGGGGTTGTCTTATACACTAGGGGGTCATCTTATAAGCTGGTATATGGCATGCTGAAACTTCAGGGACAGACGCCCTGTAGTTCCATTTTGGGTTGACAGCTTAGAAAGCAAACAGCATGGCAGCTCTCATGGGTTTATTGTCTTATCCTCCCTTTCAGCTTTAGAGTGAACTAGGAAAAGTTTAATCCATTTGCACTGTTTAATGTTGACATGTTTGATGACAAACAGCCTTATGTTTATAAGTGACAGTACCTGCATGTCATAAGCATTTGAATTAAAATTACCATATTGAAATCAAATCTGATGTTTTTTAATTTTTATTTGGTGTGCGTTGGAAGAGGGGTAGTCTTATACTGCGAGTATAGCCCAAACCCTATATTTCAACAGGGGTCGTCTTTTATGCCGTCGTCTTACATGCCGGAAAATACGGTGTAAATATATATATATATGTGTGTTTATTTCTAAATATATATATATATGTTTGCTTATGTCCAAATATATACAGACCTGTTTACCCAGCAACTCCAAAAATAGTACAATTCCATCTCAAAATAGTACAATTCCGTCTTAAAATAGTACAATACTGTCTCAGAATAGTACAATACTGAACAAAATAGTAACATGGTAGCAGTAAAAAAAAGTACATACTTTAACTGAGTATACACTTTATAAATAATTTAAATAGCTTTTGTTATCGATGAAGCTTGCTATTTATCAATAAAAAGAAACAAATGTGAACAAAGTCAATCAAAATTTTATGTAAATCATACAGTTTTATGTATACTGATACTGATAGAATTTTTAGATATTTACACAATTTTTTATTCATATTTCTTCAGTGAGTTGTAGTATGAGCTTTTAAGCTGCTGGAGTTCTTTTGCGCTGAATTTTTCATCCACGTCCAAGCAGCTTCCCGATTTTCCCTTAAGGACTAACAAAGCCTCTGTTGTTTCTTGTGCTAATGTTGTTCTTTGGTCTGTGCATGTTTTTCGCACCATAGAGAATATTCTCTCACAGGCAGCACTGGAGTGAGGTATGGTGAGGATCCCTTTCACTACATGGGCAAGATTCTTAAGGGATGGGTGCTTTTGGCTAATTGTTTGCCAAATCCTGTCAACTCTTACCCCATCCTCATCACAATCATCAATGTTCATCTGCTGATACCTAGCAAACTCTTCATAGATGGTGTCAACATCAGTCCCGCTGGGGATCAGAACAGGGAATCTGGTAAGGAAGTATTCCAACTGATGTTGTTTAACCTCCAATCTCCTTTTTGGATCCACTACAGAGGCATTCTGAAGTACAGGATCTGCTAGGGGAAGTTTTTTTAGTAAGTAGTCAAGCACCATCTCAAAATATTTGCGAACAGAAGCATAAAACTCTACAATCCTCTTGTCTCTGAGGCTGTACTTTTCTTTGTTTTCCAGCATGGTCTTTGCCTGGGATCCAATAAGCAGGTCAGCATCATCTTTCTGACTGCTTCTTAGCTTGTATTGGACCTGAAAGAGAAAAAAAAAAAAGATAATAAAATAGTACTGTAGGTATCATGATAAACCATGTAAATGATAATTTATAACAAATGAAATGTATTCAATTTGTCAAACTACAACATAAATGCATACATTGACATAATCAAAGCTCACCTTGTCAATGTCAATACCATTAACTGCTGTGGGCAAGAGAAATCTGAACAAGTCACCAATCAGGCTGTTGAGGTTCTCCTTTAGCGTATGGATCATGGGTTTTTCTGCCTGCAGTTGGACAAGTACCTATAAAAATAACCATGTGTCATAAAAATGAACAATTAGTACTACCGGTATTAAGTACAACAGTATAGTAAATTATACAAAATTACTATGGTCCATTAAAAAAAACTTTGCACTAAAGAAAATGAATTGTAAGAAAATATTGCGGATCCAATGAAATGCAAAATTATGCACCCTTCAAGACTCATGCAATGCAAGAATTCATCTCACCTGATCATACACTTTCAGTGTGTAAGACAAGAAATGGCAGAAAAGTCTATTTGTTGGTGACCGCAAAAATTCATAAATGGCATCAACTTTCTTCACAGAGTAAGTTGTGCAATGTCCTTCCAACTCAGCAGTCGTCTGAACATCATTTGGTTTCTTATTTGGTTTGGAATTTTTATATTTTTCTTCATGAAAGAAGTGCATCAAGGGGTCCCAATTTTCAATCAATCTTTTCAAGCATCGTGCAATACTAAGCCATCTGGTGCAGACATGTTTAATAATTTTCATCTGTTCTGCATCATACAGGACTTGCAGATTCTTCAATTCACTTTGTCTCTTCACACTTTTCTTGAAGAAGTAAAAAATGTCAACCAGCACCTCCTCAACTGGGGGTAGACAGGATGCCCCCTTTTTAGCTGCAAGATGCACCAGATGGAGGCAGCATCTTGCCAGATAAATGCTGTCTTGCTCTCTTTTAATGAAACTGTATACTCCATTGTATTGGCCAGTCATCACATTGGCATTGTCACAGCCAAATGCAATGCAGTTTACCCATGAAATGCCCTGTGAATGCAATTCATCCGCCATGGTCTTAAATATATTCTGTCCTGTGGCCGAGGACTCTTTGCACACC
>CAXITT010000783.1:232004-251880 GCA_964033795.1 Lymnaea stagnalis
AGGGCAAGGAGGGTGCATCACAGGTCATAGGCGGACCTAAACAGATGAGTTTTAAGGGACTTTTTGAAAATGGACGAGGTTTCACAATGACGGATATGGAAGGGGAGCTGGTTCCAGAACGTGGGCCCATGGAAGCAGAAGGAGCGTTCACCGATGGTCTTAGTTTTGGTCCTTGGGATTGAGAGGGTTCTACTGTCAATGGAAGAACGTATTTGTCTTGTGGGGATGTAAGGAACTATATCAGCATCTTGAATAAAAAAATTCTTTTGAGGACTTACACCACTTGCAGTTCTAACAGGTTTGGCTTTTAGCTTAGGCAAAAGTATCTGAAAGTGAGAATTGAATAAGAATTTCTTGGATTTGTTTTCATCCATTATAATGACTGTTTACAAAAACTTAAAACTGTTAATCTATATTTTCAAAGCACAAAACTTTTAGCTTTAGCAAACAAATTGTATTCTTATATTGCTTTTATTATACAGATAAAAATTACATTAACAATCTTTTAATTAGTCTCCCTAAATTAATTTGATATTTAAAACAAAAATGGCAAATTTTTAGTATAAAGATTTGTAGCAAATTATCAGATTGCCATACCTTCTTATAGTCTTGAGGCACGGCCGCAATAATGTCAACCAGTCTTGGCTGGCTTGACATATTGTACTTGCTGGCTATTCGAGTTTTCAGTCTACAAATGAATATTACTTTTATAAGTTTCACACTCCTTAATTATTGGAAACTAGCAATTTTCCAGGGTACTAGGATTTAATGCTTTTGTAAATATTTGTATGCTTTGAACTTACAACCACATCATTGGCTATATTAAAATAGAAACTCAACAAATACTCTGGTGGAAATCTCTTATAAACTACAAATATATTATCCATCCATCCCTGTGGCGCTACAGCCCATGTAGGGCTTTGGCCTGCCTCACTACTTCCTTCCACTCAGACCTAACTAATGCCTTTCTTTTCCATGCTTGGACTTTCAGCTGCTGTAGATCTTTTTCTACATCATCTATCCACCTAAGCCTAGGTCTGCCTTTGAGCCTTTTTCCTCTGGGGTATTGGTGATGTACCCTCTTCGTTCCTCTGTCATTTGGCATTCTCTCTAGGTGTCCTGCCCAGCGTAGCCTGCCTCTTTTAATTTCTGCCACTATCGTAGGATCCTGATATAGACTGTATAATTCCTGGTTGGTTCGTATTCTCCATCCATATTCATCCTTTGTTGGCCCATATATTTTCCTGAGAACTTTCCTCTCCCATGTGTTTAATAGGTTTTCTGCTGTTTTTGTTAGGGTCCAAGTTTCACTTGCATATGTTACAACTGGTCTGATCACAGTTTTATAAATAGTTTTCTTTGTTTCTCTTGTAATGTTTTTACTTTTGAGTATTTTCTGACTACTGAAGTATGCCCTGTTTCCGGCTGATATTCTTTCTTTTATTTCTGTTAGTAATTCGTTTCTTTCATTTAACAAGGATCCTAGGTATTTGAATTGATTTACTTTTTCAAAAGTTTGGTTTCTAATTTTAATTGTTTCATCTGTTTGTTCCTCTCTTATCATGGTCATGTATTTTGTTTTTTGGTTGTTAACTTCCAGCCCTGCTTGTAAAGATGCGTCTTCTAATTCAATAAAGGATTTTGATATGTCTTTTATACTTTTCCCTAGAAGTGCTATGTCATCAGCATATGCAAGATACTGAAGTGGTTGGTTGTAGAGTGTGCCCGTTGGTTGTGGGTCTTGAGTTTCCCTCAGAAAGTATCCTGTTATCGTTCCTCGAGTGTCAATGTGTATGTTTCTAATAACTCTCTCCAATGTTAGGTTAAAGAGCATACAAGACAGTGAGTCTCCCTGTCTTAGGCCTCGTCTAATATGAAATTCCCTTGAATATTCTCCTTGAATCTTGATTTTGCTTTTTGAGTTGTTTAGTGTTACATGTATTAGCCTTGTCAGTTTGTTGGGTATCCCAAACTCCTGTAGAGTCTCATATAAATAGTTTCTTTTGATGCTGTCATAGGCCATTTTATAGTCGACATAGAGTTGATGTACTGGTATATTAAATTCATAGCATTTCTCTAATAGGCATCTGATGGTGAAAATCTGATCAGTCGTTGATCTGTTAGGCCTGAATCCGCATTGGTAATCACCTAGTATTTCTTCAGTGTAAGGTTGTAGTCTTTTGGCAATAAGTTTCGTCAGTATTTTGTATGTAACATTTAATAGGGAGATTCCTCTGTAGTTTGTGCACTGAAGTTTGGAGCCTTTCTTGTGTATTGGGGTTATTAATGCTGTTTCCCATTCTGTCGGGATTTTCTCCTCTTGCCAAATTTTACTTATAAGTTTATGTATCTGATTGTGTAGTTCTTTTCCTCCATATTTAATCAGTTCTGCTGTGATAAGGTCTTGTCCGGGGGCTTTGTGATTTTTCATGTAATTAATTACCTCTTTGGTTTCTTCTAGGGTTGGGCATTGTATAAACGGGTCTGGTCCTCCCTGTGGGAGTTGATAATCTTCTTCTTGTCTATTGTCTGCATTCAGTATGTCCTCAAAATATTCAGCCCACCTCTCCAATACTTTACTATTTTCCGTGATTAATTCTCCATTGTGGCTCTCACACATTTGCGGTCTGGCTTGGTATCCATTCTTTTCATCTTTTATCTTCATGTACATTCCTCTTATATTTCCCTCTCTTGATAAATCTTCTATTTCCTTTAGTTTATCCTTTTCCCATTCCCTCTTTTTCTTCCTACACATTTTTGTTGCTTTCCTTCTGGCTTCCTTGTATGCTTGTGTTGTCTTTCTGGTTTCCCTTTGTAACATGATCATTCGTGCTTTGTTTCTTTCTTCCACAGTCTCTCTGCATTCATTGTCGTACTAGCCTACTCTATTGTTGGTTTGCTGAAATCCCACTGATCATTTATGTTGTTTTCCCCGTTTATTTCCTCAAATATATTAAGTTTTCTTAATTTATTCTCGTGTCTTCAAGCTGAATTGATAAAAATAGCAGCATGTCATACTAATCATTTGATTAGTAACAAATACTGATATTAAAAAAAAATGATTTTTAATCAAACTATATAAATATTTAATATTCAACTTGCTAAACTATCATTTTTATGCTGTTGAATTATTAAGTGTTTCTATATTTCATTTAGCATAAAAAATTCTTACTTGTTCAAATCAACATCTCTTTTTTCTCTATCTGCAATGATCAGTTCATTGACAATTTCAGTTACCGACAACACCATCAGCTCCTCTTTAGAGAAGTTATGAGCAACTGTCAGAGAAGAATGTGCAATCAGTAATGCCAGTGCAGCATCAATGTAGTTAACTTGGCATAAAAATAAAATATAGTAATTTTCCATGCGATGGTTCTTAAAAAGGATTCAGTTCTTTATTTTAATGTCTTTGTTTTATCAAACAAAACATATTATTATAGGTGAAAATTAAATTTACAAAAACAAGTTATGAGATTACCTTTCTTTTTATTTTTACCCATCTTGAAAAAATTCTTGGTATAGGAAGAAACTTGAAATTAAATTAATCCTTAAAATCAGACGTGAAACTGCTATCTGTTGATATAGTTAAAAAAAAGAAGGGAAATATCAAGATCATGAATGAACAAGTGCTGAAACAACTGACTGACTTAATGTGAAATAAAAATATAAATTTGGGGAATATTAAGATGTCTATATTTTATGCATAAAATATTAATTACTTTTTATATTTTTTTAATATTGTACAAGTTAGGCACAGATATTTAAAATTAATGATTGAAATTGTCATGGTTTATTGAATTGAATATGCGGGGGGAAAAGCAATAAGGAAAAATAATTATATTTGTATTATATGATAAAACATATCTGATGAAAACCAAATCTAATGACCACAAATTAAGTCATTATTGTCACTAAGGCTAAGGGAATTCAGTGATAGTTGATTCCTACGCCAGAGGAATACCTTAGACTAAAGTTTAGATGTCTTGTGTTTAAAGTGCAATAATTTTAAAATGTCTCGGTTAAAATATGTCTTTATTTATAATTTTATGTGCTGAATATGTACATTGTAATTAAAATTTTCAATTTATTTTGATCAATAAAATAATTTTATTTTATCTTAAAACCTTTCATTTATATTTTGGCTTTAGACTTAAGACTTTAACAGTTACTGATTCCAATCATTTTTTTTTTTTCCAGCTTATTCTTCTACTTCAGAGAGTGAAAAAATTCATCACTCATTTGAAAGTAATGCATTTCTCCTCATCCAATAATTATTTAACAGAACACCAATAATATGAATCAATAATGAAGAATTAATAACTAAATTAAATTTAGTAATGAAATGATAACTTTACTTTACACAAGTTAAAAATGTATAGGCTATGACCTTGTCATATATATCATTTACTCGCTGATAAAACCGGCGCGGCGCGGGATTGCATTAGGACCCCAATCCCGGTGAAGTCCCGTTTCCTGGTGTGATCCCGATGGGATTGCGAAACCAATGGGTTCCAGTTTACTGTACCCTTCAGTATTTGAATATGGATAATCAAGCGAATGTATATTAAGTTTGGTCAAGATCCATCTATTCATGTAGGAGTATTCGTTGATCATTTTATTTATATAGTTTATTTATAGTTCATATTAGTATTATTATTATTAGTCATATACGTATAAGAAAAAGTGACATTTTGGGCCTCCGGCCCCGAACGGAATGTTATAAAAAGTTCATAACCCCATAAGCCATAAGTCTTAAGAGTTCCTTCCGGATAAAGATGGATTTGGATATAAGTATAAGTGCCAAGTTTGGTCAAGATCCATCAATCCATGTAAAAGCCTTTGTGGAACAAAGCCACCCACAAACTTTCACTTTTATATTAATATAGTCATAGGCCTATATGAATATGATTAGTAATATTATTAATATTAGTTATGCCAAGAAAAAGATACTGCCATGCCCAGCATGAAGACCATCCTAGCCATTGTCAACACATTTATTTACTTACACTTTTACACTTACACACATAATTGAATTTTTAACATTCAAATTGAAAACTACAAGACAACATTGTTAAACTATCAGATGACTATTACTATTACTAGTGACTATCACTAACTGATAATACACTGTTTATGCTACTATTTATTTTAAGTCATAAGACTATTTAAGTATTATTAAGGGTAGTGATTTGAAAATATAAAATAAATAGCTCAGGCAGATGTGGTGAGACATTCAATTTCAATTAGGCATTCATCATCAATATCATGAGCTAAAACTAAAATAAAATTTTTAAAATGTGATAAATAAAAAAATGGGAACAGACATAGAGCTTTCTAATTCAAATTGTGGACCATTTACCACTGCGGCTCAGACATGCATTGAGCTTGAGAGAAATCTTACTTCCAAAATGGCAAAATCCAATACTATAAATTAATTCACTTTAAAAATGGAAACACATGTCACATGTCATGAAGTCACCCATATCTTCTCGACCATTTGAATTGTTATTGGACTTCGTAAACATTCACTCTATTTACCAAAACACGAGATGTTGCATTTTGTTTTACAGATATGGATTCATTATTTCATTGTCTCTAAACAAGATACAAATAAGTCGTTGTTGTTCTTTACAAAGAGACGCATACGACATTGTCACGTATATTAAATATATAGCTATTCATCGTAAGTATTGAAGTACCGTATATACTCGCATATAAGCCTACATCGCATATAAGTTATTCTGTGAGAGTCATACATTATGTTTAAAACTAAAAATTCAAGTAAATGTGTGAATTTTGTGTAATTTCAACACTAAAAATACAATAATTATGTCTCTTATTTCTTTTTAATAACATTGTTATGCTGTTGCTAATCAATAATGAGTATTTCTTACCATTAATGCGACTTTTTTTTTTTATAATCGACATTTGTCTGCGAGCCAGATGCAGCCATCAATAGAGCCACATCTGGCTCGCGAGCCATAGGTTCACGACCCCTGGTCTAGAATGGCGTTGAATACATTCAAACCATTTGCTTTAACATCGACGCAAAATGAAACCACGTATATAAGAATCGAGCATATGTCTGTATGTGTTTTTGTTTCTCTCGTTTGCCAATTTCCACGTATGTTCGATGCGCTGAGTATTGGCATTCCGTTAACTTTGTGATTGTTAGCACATCATCTGACAGTATGTATAATACCGTGTTGTTGTAGATACAAGATACAACTGACTTCATTGCGAACTAATGCAGAAATTGTCAAAGAATTCATTGTGTCTACAGAAGGATTTGTATTTATTAAACCGTATATAACTGCACAGACATAGAATAGTAGTAATGCTAATTTTTCCTGTGAATTAACATTGAAATACCGAAAAATAAAAAATGTTAATCTTAACTGTTACAAAATATAGCCTTTAGTCTATAGTTAAACCGGAGATCGGTTTGTTTTCCTTTCAGGCCTATTCCTATTAGCAGCTATTTCATGTTAAGCAAGTTGAGCTAAGTTTCTCTTTCTAATGTATTCATTCGCATGATTTTGTTCGAGGGGTAAGTGTCTATATTGTTATCTTATATATATACATATACATATATATATGTATATATATATATTAAACTTCAATCTATATATTCTGAATATCTCTTTCACGTGGCCCATGACTGTCATGGCTTGAATGCAGTCCAGAGGCGTAGCGAGGGTGTTTGGCGCCCGGGGACAAGACTCACGCCTGGGGACAAGATCCATCTTAAAGCGCCCCCTTTTCTTTTTTTCAACTCTCAAACCCATAATTTTTACCAATAATATAATATCAAAGCACATTTTGGCGCCCCTAACTAGCTTGCGACCGGGGACATCTGTCCCCCCTGCCCCCACCTCGCTACGCCTCTGATGCAGTCTCAGTCTTAGTCAGCTATGACATTATTCAATTATTGTTTTCTGTTTCGGGTGGGATTTTTACAAATTATCACTTCTTTTAAATAATTTGCGATTTCATAAGTCACGTCAAATGATGAAAACTTAAACCTAACGTAGTTAAAGTCTAAAGTAGTAAAGCCCATCAAGTTTTAAATTGATCATATATCTAAACAGGTAAGAAAATTGACTGATTGTTTTTCATTTAACATACCAATCCCTTTTAACAACGAAAAGCAAATTTTAATTTATTTTAAATTATAATCATTTATTAAAACGCGTTAATCAAATATTTAAAAAAAATTGATTCTGGTTATGTTTACTTGAAATGTTATTGTCCGGGATAAAATTTACCCAATATACTTTTCAGCATCGTTACCGTTCGAATTTCCGGAAATTTAGGAAGTAAACAATTTTGCTGTCATCACCTGTTTCTGGATTTGTTGACAGGAGCATAACAAACATATTAGTTATCTATACTTGGTTTGTTGCTCAAAATTTTTTTATTCTCTCTTTTTTTAACATGATTGTACATAAAATAATTAAATAGATAAATCCGTTCAATTTAAAAAGATAGATTGTTTTAATTTAAACAGTATGATTATGAATCTTATGATCCTATTGACACTATCCTATGCCTATAGCCTATAGCCTATAGTCTATTGTCAGTTTTTGTACCGTGGTGTAGTAACAAAATAGAAACATTAACTTAACACTGAATCTGATTCTGTGACTTCCCTTCTTCACTCTTCCGACTTGGCGTATTTGCCGTGTGCATTGAGCTATCCACTTAGCGTATTTGCCGTGTGCATTGAGCTATCCGCTGCATTCGAATTCGATGGTGTGTACTAATGGCAAATCACATAATAGCACTCGCGGACACCCATGGCCCATGGTAATCATGGTTGAATCAAACTCAGGGAGAGCATGATTCATGATTGATGAGACTGAGACAAAACTCAAAAAGTAACAAAAGTAATGAAACATCAAGTAATGTGAAGTAAGAGTAAGATGGCCCCTAGGCGCTCATTGTCAATATATTTAAAAAGTGGCAGTGTGAAGGCTACAAAGCAAACATGCAGCTATAATCTATGTATGATACATGCATCTATGTATCTATACAGCTATGATGATAATTGTTTGTAAACTTGGATTGAATGGCATAGTATACAGTAGAATAGAGATTTTATGCCATGTTGAGCAGAGATCTCAATTATACTCCTTCTTAGCCTTCTTCTTTTTAGCAAACCAGTTACTTCTTTTAGAAATTTGATTTTAAACTGTTTAGAAGTTATCCATAAATAACATTACTTTTACATATTTGGGGGGGAGCAGGAGCAGGGATCACAAATTTGTGTGACATTATGTAATGCAGGATGGTGGCTAAAAAATGTCAAAGTAGTGTGACATCATTTATGGATGGCCTTTTATCAATTAGGTACTCCAATACCTGTACTTGCTTAGCAGGCCAAACCAAACCACATTCTTGTGTAATTTAATTTTCGTGAAGAGCAGACAATGTTTTTTTTTTTTTTTTGAGGGATTCTTCTCCTTCTTAGCGTTTTTAACTTGTATTAGAGCAAAAACCATTAACAATATCCTTTTCACACCTTATGGCCTCTTGCATTCTTCTCCAACTCTTCCAAATCCTAAGCATATCTTTCTACACCAGGTGTTTTTGGGTCTTCTCCATCCTATTGATCCATGAGGATTCCAAATCAAGTTCTTACCTAGTTAGACTGGTACTTGGCATCATTTTTTTTTATGGTATGATAGTCCATCTTCACCTTCTTTTCTGAATTTCTTGCTCCACAGCTTTTTCTGTTGACCATGTCTTGAGTAACTCTTTCCACTTATTCCCAGTTTTCTTTTTGTTTAGGTATATTGGTCAGGAGTTAAAAACCTGGGGCTTGTTCTTGAATCAATACATATAATTACATTTGATTATTATCACATTTTTGTTTTGGATTTTATATATTACTAACCAGCTTTTATTTGCAATTTGATTAATTCTATTATCATCATCTCTCTTTTTTTCCCAGACTCATACTTTATCCACTGGAAGAGACCAAAATGCATTATGTGTACAACTGACCTGTCTAGCCCTGTTTGAACATGTCATCCCTTTCTTAAGGAAAATTTTAGAAGATTTTCAAGAACAGCAGGGATACTTATACTGAGTAGATAGTTTAAGTTTTGCTTATTACTCAAGTGGCCATTTCAATCAAGTATTTTACCATGTATTGCCTTCAGTGGCTGATACCAGTGCTACTGATGCCTAAGCCACTAAACCCGGCTTTCATCTATAACCATGCCATGTTCATCGTCCTCTACCTGACAAGTTTCTTCTTGGTCCGGAAGCCCTGCACAATCTGCAGCCTGGTTTTTCTAGCAGCTGTCTTTCTGATTTGCTACAATTGTGTTGGAAATTGCATCCTTTGGCACTGTTCTTCAGATGAGTGTGAAGGAGCTGATTGTGAGACTACTTGCGGCAGTGCCTAACTGGAGAGGAATTGTGTTGCTTCTTCAGAGTGGAAATGATGTTTGTGTGTTGGAAATTAATTGTCTGGTAGTGAAAGAGTTAGGGAAAAACTGAGTTACACTTATGAAAAAATAATATGATGTGTTTGTAAAATAAATGCATGCCTGGCATCAGGAAATAGAAAAACTTAGTAATAATCTTTTACTGTTATCATCTATTTTAACCCCCCAAAATTTTCTCCATTCCTCTGAATATATTTAACAAATAAATAATATGGTTCCAAATAAGCCACTGAAAAGCATATCATTAAATCACTGCTTTGGTTTCAATGCCCTGTCTTTTTTAAACATTACATTGGAATGGGGTGGGGAATGCACACATAATAATGATTAAGTCAACGTATCCCTAGTACAACACATCCATTTATCTTGATGTCAGCTATAGATAAGTTAGCAAAAAAGTGCACATTTACGTCAGTTGAACCGCATGGCATTAGTGAACGTGCAGCTGTAAGAGACACTTTTTTCAAATCACTACTTTTATTTAAGTTGCATAAATGGTACATTAACTATTAATTTGTGTAGTCTTTCAGTGAGAGGAGAGCAATTTCTAAGTTTAAAATAAAAGGATTCCTATAAAAGTTCTTTTAAAATCCTTACGGAAAGTTTATGTTTACATCCCTGCCAAACAGATATGCGCCATGAATGTGATCACAAGACTTTGAAATAAAATGGCCAGTTCTGTTAAGGTCTAAATATAGGTTTGTTTGTCTAGTATGTTACTTGCTTGCCCGTTAAAGTTCAGTTCTAATTGATAACAGGTAATTTATTGGAATTGACATTACATTTCTTTTAACAATGATCAGGTTTTTAAATGTTGCCATGCTTCTAGTAAAGCAACTATTTTCCCTTTTCAGTCCTTATTGATTTTTTCCTATTCAAATTGGATCCAATTATGACTGTTTTTTTTTTTTACCTCCGTTGATTTAAAAAAGCTGATTTGAATGTTAGCAAGTTATATTTGCGATATGCATAGGGTAAAAATTATTCTTCCATTGCTGCTTCTCTAGCTCTAGATATTCTATTTTTGCTTTGTTAACTCACTTTTGCTAACATTCAGTCTTGGCAAATGAATAGAGAAATGAGGCCAATAACTATCACCTCCTCCACCACCTAAACAAACAATTGATGAGATCCATGCAGATGCAAATGAGGAAGGAAGCAAGATGTTAACAAGAGGAATTAGAGTGTTTAGTACTTTATATTTGAATATACACATTTGCAAAGTGTGGTACCCTCTTAATATTTCATTGGTCACATATATGGACTATTTGTTTCTTGATAAATGTTTTTTTTTTTCAGTTTGAATTAGTAAAAGAAAATTAGTTGATGAATGTTTTAGCCGTGATGTTACCTTTACAACAGTGGTTTCCAAACTTAATTTTACTGCAACCCATTAAAAACAAAATGTTGTGCCCCAATTATAAAAAATATATATTGACACCCCCACCCCCTTTTTTTTCAATTAATAAATAAATAGAAATAGGCATGTATAGAGTTTTTTTACGGATGCCAATTTTTAAAACATTTTGAAGTAAGATGTGACCCCTACCTTCGCTTTGGAAAATGCTGCTCTACAACGAAGTGAGATTATTTTTGAAAAAATACCAAATTGATGAAAATTAGTGCCCTTGATATGATCATTTTTTCCAACTCTCTATATTAACTGCATGATTGTTAAACAACACTATAAAACAGCATATTATTATGTTACTATGTCCTAAAGACTATCAAATGTACATTTGAATTTTTAAAATTTTAATGTCTTAATTTCTTCCAGAAGTTTAAATTATATTTTAAGGCCAAATACTAGAAATTCAATGGGTGTTTTCTCTGCAGCTAAAAATTATTAAAGACTAATAACATGATCTGGAAGATGCCTCATATAGTTTTGACAATGCATATGAACTAATTGTGTGTTTTGATGATTTAATGTTTCACAATGTTATCATAGTTGGGGGGAGTTATTGTTTTACTTCTAGTCAGTCAGTTATCCTTTATTATTCTAATTTTATTTTTTTATTTTTTTTATTGAGTTGCATCTACAGAAAAGTATTATGGAATGAACTATAGTTGTTTTTGCTTTCTTCTTTAAAAAAAAAAAATATGTATATTTATAAAGTATATGCATTCAATATCAGGGCTACTAAAACAAACTTTTATTTTGAACTAAATATTTTCTCAGTTAGAATCGGTGTTTACTTATACATTTTAAAATGTGTTTCTGTGTCTCACTGGCCTGGGTATGACAATTATGTGTCTTTGGCATATATTGATGGATTAATTACTTCCAATTGAACATGAACTTTTATCAATGTGTTCCAAGCCTTCTATACAAATATATGCATTTACCTTAATAGAATCTAAAAAGATAGTAATTATGTCTGCACTAAACTTATAAAAACATATTATAGTGGTAATTGTACTTAGGAAATGGTGAAAACTAATAGCAGTAATAGCTTGATTCATATTGGGTTCTTTTTACCCCATTGAATTGGTGTGTCATAATACTGAAGGTACTTTTCTGTAAGTTGTTTCTATAGTCTTAATGATTTATATCATGCAGAAGTAATATCTGCAGAAAACAGGAAGTATTCTAAAAAAGATTAATTTATTAAGCAGAATTTCATGTCTGCTACCATGCAAACACCCCCCCCCCCCAACCCACTTTCTCCATTTTACTTCAGATATAAACTTTTGTTAATAAGATATGAGGCTTTATGTGCCATTTTGTTTTTGGTCTCAGTTAACTCGTTATGAAAATTGAAAGCTAAAACAAGACAAATCCAAATTTTCATTATATATTTTTTTATATAAAAGGTAACATTTAAAATTCTTCACCACAAAATATTTGAATTATAGGGATAAAAGTTATAGCCTTCATAAATAAATGAACTCTTGATTTTTTAAATTTTATGTACAAGTAATATTGTTCTATTTATACTTTGCCCTTCCCCATTGGTTATTGGTTTTATTGTGCCAGTAGGTTTGATTAAATTGAACCTTGACAATCTTTTCTGACATCCCCAGCTTAAACTTAAGGTCAGCCAGTAGCTTTCCATTTCCCTTGATTGCACAATTCATTTTCTTTGAAAAAAAAAATCATAATCCATAGCAAATCAGTTGTCAAAATTAGTAGTTGAATTGTATTTAAGCACTATTCTAAAGCAATGCACTAGAATGTTTGATTGACTGTGTGCACGCTTTTGCTTAAATATGAATCCTATATCCCTAAGAGACTAACACCAAATTACCTTTTATCAATTACAAATTTATTAATTATAGTAATTACAACACTTTTGTTATCCTTGTATTTCTGTACATTTTTGTCAATAATTTGTTTAATCTAATGCAGTACAGATCCTGGTAAAAATTATTATATATTTCAAAATTTTCTTATTGTTACTCATGTCTCAGACCTCTTCACACAGCAATGTGTTTTGTGCAATTTTTCCATATATTGTTCACATTATGCAACTGTTATTTGCACCATGTTTACTCTTACTCTTAGATTTCAATGTTTTGTCAGACAACTGAACCAGTTGAACTTGAAATTTTCATCATTATAAAAAAAAAACTTTGCATCAAAAATTCAATATTTAAAAAAATATTAATGGATTAGTTCTAGAAATTGATAATTATGCAAACATTAATTTCATAGGCGTGAAACGTTTGTATGTCTTTTCACCTCTTTAATTAAAAATTGTAATTACAATTCACCAGTTCATTAACAATTCAGCCTGATATTTAAATTTTATTATTTTTTAAATTGTACTTGTTGAAAGGTTCTGCCAAGATTGATCAGACTGAAGGGAATAATACTTTGTGTCTACCATTCAAACTGATTGGCTATATTAATAATATCTGATTAAATAATTGAACATTTATCATCCTTAAAACATCTTTTTGAATTTTAGGAATAAAATAAAAATACAAATCTTTTGGTTCACATCTGCTGTGTGAAAAAAATATAAGTACCTAACCAACGCCATGCATATTCCTTTAAAATAGAGCTTTTCAAAATGGTTGTTCTGGTCTGGTCTATGAGCCTTCTTCACTCGCCGCTTGACAAAGGTAAAAAAGGTTATATTTCTTTATTTAAAATAATTTTTTGTAACTAAATTAGTCTCCAATAAATATGCACAATGGCCCATATAAGACATTTCATTATAGTTTGCTTTACTTTCATATATAAGAGAATGCGTTCAAGCTTTTTAAGGAAATTGTGGAACAAGATATGTTTAGGGTGAAATAAATAGACAGGACAATAAAAAGGACATTTTGGCCAGACGCCTTCTACAGCAGACAATACAATATAAGAAAAAACTGATAAATAGACATCAAAAACTTATGTGTTTGAAGATCTCAATGAAGTCAATGTAGCTCTATGTTGAGAATCTAAAATACTGTCGTGCAAGCCCATATGGTTGCCTTATAACATCTAGATATGTTTTATAAATACATATATATATATATCTTAAAATTGTATACTTGGAGATAGCGCTTTATGGTTTTTGGCTTTTGTGTGTTGCGGGCAATGAAGTAAATATCTGGTACCGATATGAACTATTTCCCCCGACGTTTAATCACAATTGGTACAATAAAATTATTTCCCTTTTTACAAAAATTTGTAAACCTAAAAGTGCATGAAAATTAGCTAATTTTGAAAATTATACTGTTGACTGGTCACTGGCACATATTTAATTGCTTTGTAAATTTAACATTTTTATTTGTTATAACTTTTATTTTCGTTCAGTAAAACACATTTCTGTATTATATTAAAAATAGAATTTCCATGTTTTGTTTACCTTCTTCAGAATTTTATTTTGTTTTCTAAAGGAATCCCATTAATTTATATTACATGTGCATAAATGTTTGTGCCACTAATTTTTGTTCTTGTAATTACACACTCTCAAAAATTATTTCCTTTTTCTTATGTAGAAAAATTCAACCTGTATATCATCTCTGCATTGCTTAAAGTTAAAACACTATTAAAGTGATATCTGCATGGGGTAAAATAGTTTCAGGGGAAAAGTCACAATTATGAATTTTTAATTCTTTCTTCTTCTTCTATATCTTAAGGGCCCACGATCAATTTATTGATCATTTTGCTCCTTTTTTTAAATATAAAAAAAAAATTGAGTTACAATAGTTAGTATTCACGGGCTCCAAATTTAACAGAAAAATGCACAAAAATTGTGTATGTTTTTGACATGTCTTTTTTAATTTCCAGTTTAGTTTAATTCCTTGCTTGATGAAGTAAGCTATAGTCATAGCTGTTTTTATCTGTTTAACTCCTCTCTTAACTTTTATGTGAGATAAGACTTTGGTTAAGTAGAATTTAACCCCTGAACTAATGGCTTATTCATAATCCTGGTAAAATGTTTCATTACATTATTGCTCTGACTCAACAAACATAAAATTGAAAACACCTTTCTTTCTACACTAATATATTTTGACAATGTATTACTGATGGATTCATAATGGATGTTAACTGCTGAAATAAGGTTTGTTACAAGTGTCTTCTCTTTTTTCTAAGCATTCTTCCAGTGTGTTTTATTACTTTAATTTTTAATATATTTTCTTTTTAACAATGCTTGTGTTCTGCCTTATGCTGGGTCGTAAAGTAATTTTTTCATGTTTTAATAATTATCTTTAAAATCAATTTTCTTTTGTAGACATTCAGTAGCCATTTAAAGTTGTTGGGGTCAAAACTTTGGTAACACATGCAATCTGTCATCTGTACGAATGATTTGTCTTTCCGTTTTTTTTAAATGGCGTCAAACTCCCATGCCTGAAGTGGACTAACTGGGACACCCTGGGTGTAACTAGACCTAATCTGGCCACATAATTTGTAACTAGAGCCATGCAAATAGATCAGTTGTGGTGTAAGTTGGCCACTTATTCAAATGATTGCTGAATTTAATCAAACTATTTCAGCAATTTAGTGACCCTGGCTAGAAGTCTCAAACTAAAAGGTTTCCTCCATTGATTACCCTATCTCCCCGATAATCATAGCTTCTTACCATGTCAACTTTACCATGCATTGTTGTTGTAATTTTTATTACAGTTACAGAATTTGCAAATCATACGAAATTTCACTGAAATAGGGTTAATTATTTCTACTCAAAATCTAACATTCATTTTTGATTATAGTTTATACTCCTGCACACTAAAAATCTTATCATGTGGCTTATGTTTCTGCAATAGTGGGAGGGCATCTGAGCTTGTAAGTCTTCATCCTGAGATGGGGGGCATCTGAACATGCAGGTCTATGCCCAGGGATAGAAGACATCTAGGCATTATAAGCCCATGACCTGGGATGATCTGAGCATTTAGGTTTTTTTTTAGGACCTTAAGTTTGGCAACCTATATTTAACTTTAAGTGCCAATAAATAATACAATATGTTCTTGAAAATAAATAGATATCTCAATGCAAAATTTTAGTACCGTAATAACATGAAACAGTTTTTTTTTTTTAATAATTCAAATCCTGTTGATGAGCTGTGGTTTATTACGAATTTATGCATTGTAACAAAAATCTATTATTAGATTTACTTTGCAATTTAAAAAAAAAAATAACCTGTAAATAAACTAATATTTTAAAGCGTCATATTGGAATTTGTGTTTTCATTTATTAATAGCTGAACTATTGGATGACATGTTCTGACCTCTTGTCTTCTCACATTTTTTTTCTGTTGTCCATTGCTGTTGTGATTTGACAAATTTTTGGGACAAATATTGATTAGAATCTCTTACCTCCTAAACATTAAACATACAGTGCTATTTGGATAGAAATTATCATTTGAATTGACCTTAGTGTGTCATGGTCAATGATAATGTAGAGAAGAATAGATAGTGAACATGGCTAATAGAAAGAAATGTAGAGCAGAGTGGATAGTGAACCTGACTAATAGATGGAAATATAGATTAGAATGGATAGTAAACCTGGCTTATAGGTTTTTTGAAATAATTCTGCCATATTACATTTACTCTAGTGTCTCTAGTCTTTGATTCTAGTTTGCAAATGTAAAAATTTAATGTGTAAAACAATGTTATAACATTTTATTTTTACTACAGTTTCTATATTGTAAGGTTTAAATCAGCGTTTCTCAACCTTGTTTGTGCCATGCCCCACCTAAGCCTTTCGAAAATTCGTATGCCCCATGTATCATATACATAATTTTTAATATTCAAAAATAGAGTTGTTGACTGGAGAAACTTTAATGATAGGTTTTAGGGAAAAAATCACTAGGAAATTGGTGAGGAAACATCTAGTACATTTTCAAAATTTTAATGAAATATTTTTCTATAAAATTATTTTAATAATAGTAATTATTTATTATTTTAAATTTAATGAGATGGTTTTAGCTTGATGCTTGCTGCAAAGGGACTTAATGTTTAGTTCCAATTTAGTTAGCTTCAGTCTCAAGTCTCCCCGTTGTGTTCTATCCAGCCGATTTGTTTTTATTGGTTTTATTTTTTAAACAGCAAATCACTTATGGCACAAAATCTACATTCAGCTAAATATCAAGATGGAAACTGTAACATTAGTTTTCTTGCACAATTTGTTGAATTTGGATCTTTGATTTGTTTCCTCACAAAGCCATGCCACCGCTCCTTTTATATTAATTAAATAAAGTTTTAACTGACTCATCATTTGCATTTCTGCGAGTTCTTATTGATACTGCATATTTGAAATATGAGACAAATCCATTAACACTGGCTGCATCATCCAAGTTGGAAAATCAATTTGTTTCAAATCAGAAAATCTTTCTTTTAAATCAGCCGATATAATTTTTAGATGATCGACGTATAGCGCTATACGTCATTTCACATTTTTGCAACCAATTAAACTTTTCTTGTAAATATTTTTTTGAATTAATTCAATAAATGTAATGAAACCAAATATTTTCGCTTTTGCATCGACAATGGTTTTATTTTTTCATTGAATTAGGCCATTAATTATATTTAGTTTTTTTCCAAAATTGATCGGGTAAATAATTCACACATGCTTTACCATCGACCGTTAACAGATACTTCATATCAGGTTTATCGCTTTCAAAAATCTCAAGAGTATCAAATCAAATAGTTCCATAAATCTTTCCTAGCAATTCCCTTTCGAAAGCCGTCTTCCTGAAGTGTGAAGTCAAAGTCTCACCATACTCTGCATTTTGTTCTTCACAAAACAGCTTGAAGAGACGTTCACATTTGGCATTATAGCTTTCATAGCACTGATACACTTTAGAACTGAATTTAGTGCGTCATTTAGAACAGGCGAAATGTTTTTAGCTATTAAGCTTTCTCTATGAATAACACAGTGCACGAGTAGCGTTTCTGGATTCTCATCTTTCATCAATTCTAAGCAGCCATTTTACTGCCAACCCAACTGAGACACTTTTAAAATCAAATGATTCTTGCAACACTTTTAACGAACGCTTATCTTAACTTGAGACTTTAACGATTCTCCTTTTAAAATACAAGTTAAATCAAAGTAGACGGTGGGTTTTCTAATTATAGACAGCTCATTTCGAATCCCCCCCCCCTTCCTAAGCACTCAAATCCCACCCCCCCCCCCTTTTTTTTTTTATTTTTTTTTTTTTTTTTTTTTTTTTTTTTTTTTTTTTTTTTTTTTTTTTTTTTTTTGGGGGGGGGGGGGTAATTTTTTTAATTACATAATTTATGAGAAGTGGTGGGGGTGATGGTCATTGAAAATGAAAGTTTGACAGTTGATGGCAGTGCCCGGGTATTTATTTAGAGTATCATAATATCATTATCAGTCGAAGGAACTGAAACTGCAAACCAAAGTCAGAATCTTTAATACAAATGTCAAAACAGTGCTACTATATGGAGCAGAAACTTGGAAAACAACAGCTAGCCTTATACAGAAAGTGCAGACATTCATAAACACATTCTTAAAAAGATCCTGAAAATCAAATGGCCAAATAATATCAATAGCAAAGATCTACTAGAAAGGACACACCTGTCGCCCTTGGAGGAAAATATCATAAAGAAAAGGTGGAGCTGGATAGGGCATACGCTCCGAAAACCCCCAGATAGCACCACGAGACAATGCCTAACATGGAACCCACAGGGAAAAAGAAAGAGAGGAAGGCCTAAGAATACATGGAGACGCGAGCTAGAGGCTGACACGCATAATATGGGATACACCTGGAAGCAATCGGAAAGGTAGGCACAGGACCGTGATGAGTGGAAAGTTCTTGTAGACGGCCTATGCCCCAGACGGGGTAGAAAGGCATAAGAAGAAGAAGAATGGTGATTTTATTGATCCTGCATGCCTCTAGTGTGGCCGAAGTAGTCCTCCAGCGGAGATGTAATAGTAGGCCTACTAGTCCCAGGTTAGATATGATTATTAGGTCACACAGCAGCTCCTCAATGAGAAGACTGGTGGCAAATTTAACTAATGCTTTCTAATCATCTGGGATCGTTTCAAAGAGCCAGCGTTTTCTTTACCTTGAATTTAAATTTTCTGTCTATGAACCCCGTTGTGGCACTGTGTGAGCAGTGCAGCTGTTGAGCCCACACAGCCAGTACCCTCTCACTGAACATGTCATGAGGAGTTGCACAGGATGCTTTTGCATAGCAAAGTGGGGGTAGAGGAGTGGGGGATTGGGGGTAGAGGAGTGGGGGTAGGGGAGTGGGGTAGACGAGTGGGGGTAGGTGAGTGGGGGTAGAGGATGGGGGGTAGGGGAGTGGGGGTAGGGGAGTGGGGGTAGGGGAGTGAGGTAGAAGAGTGGGGGTAGAAGAGTGGGGGTAGAAGAGTGGGGGTAGAAGAGTGGGGGTATATTGGAAGTTCACGTAGTGCGGCCGCCATTGTTTGGCGAGTTATTTCTTATTTAAAAAAAAATAATAACAAAAGAAATAACGAAAGAAAATTCCATCTGATAGAACAATTAGCTCAGCTGTGTCAGCTTCACGACTTTAAGGGTTAAAATGTACTCTCAACGCCTCCAGCCATAATAAAAACTAAGTAAGCGGAATAAAACAAAACTAATAGAAAATTTAAGTGTTTTTTTTCCTTCCTCTTAAACATGCATAAGGGTTGTATATTTAAATGATTTTATTCAGTTATGTATAATAGTTAGTGCAGAAAAGTTGGAGTAAATGAGTTAAAGTAGATCATTGGAGTAGATGAGTCGGGGTAGAGGAGTCTATTTAGAGGAGTCTTTGTAGAGTAAAGGGGGTAGGAGAGTGGGGGTAAAGGAGTGGGGAGAGGAGTCGGGGGAGATAAGAGAGGGGGGTAGAGGTGTCTGGGTAGAGGAGTGGGGGTGGAGGAGTGGGGGTAGATGAGTGAGGAAAGAGGATTGGGAGTAAGGGAGTGGGGGTAGAGGAGTGGGGGTATGGGTAGGGGAGTGGGGGTAGGTGAGTGTGGGTAGATGAGTGGAGGTGGGGGAGTGGGG